>OY735260.1:5363887-5552803 GCA_963457715.1 Argyresthia albistria
ATGCCACTATGAAAATGACACTTCACCTTCAGTTTGTTTGTATTGTGTACGCTGTTCAATTGGAGACTTGGAGTAGATGGTAGCTTGATATGGTGGAGAAAATGACACAGATTGTACTATTTGCTGATGACACATCCATTATTTTAAGGTGGAAAGACAAGAAGAAATTCTAGACGACGCAAATACTACGCTCTCTCATGTTTTAGGTTGGTTTAATTCAAACAACCTTGGTTTATTTTAGATATTTCCATAGTATTATGTCTTACGGAATACTGCTTTGGGGGAGAGCGGCAGATATAAACACGATATTTGTCTTACAAAAAAGGGCCATTCAGGCTATCTATCAACTAGATGCTAGGCATTCACTAAAGGATGAATTCAAAAATATCAATATTTATACTTACTGTAACCTGTCAATACATTTATCAAAATATCATGTACACCAGAAAAACATAGGTTTACTTAAGACTTTAGGTCATAATCATAGTATTAGCACTAGAAATAGAAATAAGATTGCTATGCCCGCGTTCAGACTTAGTAAGGTTGCTAATTCTTTTATGGGAGTGTGTGTTTAGTTTTTATAATAAAATACCTAACGAAGCAACGGACCTACCAGAAAGGAGGTTCAAAAACTATGTCAAAAACGGTCTATTAAAGAAGTCTTATTACAGTGTAAAAGAATATTTAGATGACAAAACTACGTGGTCTTTACCATCTCGGCGCACAGATATCCAAAGAGGGGCGATGGACTGAGTCAGTACGTCTCTCTTCGGTGTATTTCCTCAGACTTAAGTAGAAATACATAAAATTGATTTTTTTAAGGCCCTTAAATATTTTAAAAGAGGTACGGGGGAGTTTCTTGCCCTTCTTTGCTCCATTCCCAAGCCCACAACTTCCGAACGGGCGGTAGTATACAAAAATATTAATATTATATTGACGTTGACTAAGCAATCTCTATGATTTTATGGTCAATAAAAAAATTGACTTTGACTTTGACTTTGATGGTGGCGCCATCGCTTATTCTCTAGCTAATGTGGTAGCAGAATCTCGCGTCGAAGTGGCACCCCCCTGTAAACGTAACGATTCTTTAAAGTTTACCCCCAACCTCAAAACTGCTTTCAGTTTCAGTTCAAAACTAAACGTGCGTGTATTGAAAAAAGAAATAATCAGTCAAGCGCTAGTTGGAATCTCAAACGAAGCGTTCGCGCCGTCTTACAATATAAAGTTCAAAAACACATAACGTTTATGAGGAAACCTTTATTTTTATATTTGGTGTAGTTAATTATTTGTTGCTTCGTAGAACAAGTACAGGTACACATTCTGTGGAAATTTCAACTCTCTATTGTACCCATTGTGGTTCGTGGGATTTTTTTTATTTATTTATTTACTGGCATCTAATTACAAACAGAGTTTCATGTGATCAAGACACCACTTAAACCACTGAGGTTTGTGTGTGGTGTTATCTACTCCTTATACAGTTTTTATGTTTAAAAATAAGTAATGTAGGTACTTAGGTATAATTCATGTTCAAATAATTATGGCTATTCTAGTTTTCGGGTATAGAATGTGCAATTCTCAAGTTAATTCCCTTGTAATTTTGAAATAAAGTAAGTTTTTAGTTTGTATTTAATGTTTGTCTGCGTGAGTGAATCAATGGTTTGCGTAGGTATGTCGTTAATCAAGCGCGGGATCATGTAAGAGCTCGTCCGCTCGCCGTAGTTATTGTTTGCGCGCACAGTAACCAGTTTGTTCCGCGCCATTCGCCTAGTTATTACAGGGTGGTTTATTTTTAAACGATCATTTTTACAGAAGAATTGTTCTTTAAGTAGACAATAATGAACTTTGTGCGTGATTGGAAGTACTCCACAGTGTTTATATAGTTGGAGATCATCATTCTCATATTTGCTTTTTATTTTCGGTGATACTATTAATTTTAGGATTCTAGTTTGTAGCTTTAATATGGAACTCAAGTAAGTAGTATAGGTACGGCCGTAACTAGATAGCCCATAAGTAATTATAGAATCGCCCAGTGCGTTATACAGCATGAGCCGGATGGGGTATGGTAAACGGTTCTTTACGACCCAGAAAGATGCCAGGAGTGACCTCAGCTTACTACAAACACGTTCAACATGTGGACCCCAGTTGAACCTATTGTCAATCACCAGGCCCAGATACACGTGAGTGTCTACTATTTCTATTGGGCCGCAGCCGCAATATCCATCGTCACACCCACTGTGCATGCAGGTGTGGGAATGAGCAACAATTTCAACCTTTGTCTTGTCTCTACAGTAGGGTGATTTGATGTGTAGTAGTTTCGTCTTCTGGGCGTTGAGGACCAATCCCGCATCATGACACCACTTAGACAATGTGTCGAAGTCCGCCTGTAGTTTATTTTTAGCGACATTAGGATCTTTGTCTGCTATGATTAGGCAGGTGTCATCTGCAAACTGGTAGGTGGTGCAGTGCTTCATCGGGTAGCTCATATCGTTGACGTATGTGAGGAAGTGCAGTGGGCCTAGGACTGACCCTTGGGCCGTGCCTTGGCTAATTGGGATGTCATCACTGAGCTCGTTGCCGATTTTCACCTTATATTTTCGTCCTTGGAGGTAGTTTATGCACCATTGCTTGACAGGACCTCTAATCCCACAAGCATCCAGTTTGTGAATAAGTTTAACGTGGTCAAGTGTGTCAAAGGCCCGTGAGAAGTCTATAAAAAGAGCAAGTATTTGTTTTTTATTATTTAAGTGTTCATTTATATCGTCTGTAAATTTTGTTAGTAGCATTGTTGTACTCTTACGAGGTTGGAATCCATGTTGGTTGGGGTCTATTATATTGTTGAGGTGGAAGAATCTATGTAATTGTTCACAAATGAATTTTTCGCAAATTTTGTCAATTGAGGAGAGAAGCGTGATTGGGCGATAGTTGCACACGTCATTACGTTTGCCCTTTTTATAGACCGGTCTCACACACCCCTGCTTTAGTTCGTCTGGATATAGGCCAGTTCTGATACTGGTGTTTATTAAGTTTGATATGGCTAGACACACTCGCTCGTTGGCTAATTGCATGTCACAGACTCTTACACCATCCAGGCCTGGAGCTTTGTGGGTGTTTAGGCTTTTAATAAGTCCGTAGATCTTACGCGGCGTGGCAGGCTGGTAACGCAGGCTTACTTCAGCTTGGGGGGTCTGATATTTTGATAAGAGATTTATGTGGCAGTTAGGAAGTATTCTTTTTACAGAGTTATCAAATTCATAGGCAAATTTATCAGCAATTTCTCTAGGTTTATATGGGGAAAATATTTTAAGTATAGTCTTATCTATAGATTCAGTCATTCTACCGCAGATATTGTTCACAATTTTCCATAGGTTTTTGGGGTTTCCATAGTTAGCGATAATTTTATTTTTATAGTATTTATTTCTATGGTATTGTATCACCTTATTTAGTTTGTTTCTTATTTTATTGTATTGTAACCTCAGTGTGTAGTTACTTGTATCTGTTAACCACCGGCCAAATATTTCATCCCTCTTGTTGCATAAGTTTATGATGTTATTGTTAATCCATAACTCGGCACTGCGATTTCGAGTTCTAATTTCTCTTTTACATGTGGCTTTACTCATCGCTTCTTTGAATGAATCTCTAATAAATGCATAAATTTGATCCGCCGTGTCCATCTCACTAGTTTTATTCCAATCAGTACAAAGTAGTTCATTTTTCATCATATCATAGTTAATGTTAGTAACTAAGGTTGTTTGTCGAGCATCCTGTACATGTGCGCTACGCGCGCTGCCGGTGCAAGCGAGGACGGTGACGCGGTGGTCAGCCAGTACTGAGTTAACAGCGGCCGCGTGCGGTTCCATTGTGGGGAGTCTCATAAAAATGTGATCAAGGCAGGACTTTGTGACGGTTCCATTCCGAGTTTCGATTCTTGTATAATCAGAGACTCCACACACGAGGCCACACGAGGACAGCATGTCGAGATACGAGCTCCTACATGATGTTTGTGTTTTCAGATCTATGTTCATGTCACCAAGGACTAGCTGAGACCCAGTGGAGTTATCTAACAGAAGCTTATGCAGTTCTGATATGAACATGTTTTTATTCTTTCCCGGTGGTCTGTACAGTGCACACACAATTATAGTTTCATTATATCTAGTTTTCAATGTTCCTATTATGCTTTCAAAGTGATGTGTTTTGGTGGGTTTAGGCGTAAATTTAAGACAGTTTTTGACGTAGATAATTATTCCACCACCCTTTTGTTTACTTCTTAGTTGTGTGTGCATTGCGTAGCCATCAATACCGAATAGGTTTGAAATGGATTCCGATATGCCAGCCTCGGTCACAACAACAATGTCGAGAGATTGGGAACAATTATCAATGATTTGAAGTAAGGTAGTGAAGTTTCGGATCATTGATCTAATATTCACATGCAGACAGAATAATGGTAGGTTTTTGTTTTTCGCTATGGGTATATACTTGAGAAATGCATTGACATTTGTACAATTAAATATTTCCACACTATTAGGACTTTCTACTAGGTTTATCGTGTTGAATTTAAAAGATTAATTCCGTTTAGTGGGTATTTATAGGTATTTACTTAGCTAGAAGCAATTCAATATCATGTGTAGACCGAATCGCCGATGTTTTGCCATTGTCTTCTTTCTTGAGCAGTATCCTGTCAGTAGTTTCATCCATCCAAACGTACTTGAAAGCCGGGCGTAGTTGATACTTCGCCTGGTACAGAAGATACTTGTTTTGTGGGGTCAGTGCGCGGCGAACGTATACAAGGGCAGTGGCAGATTCTGGTGGGGTCGAGGAGGTTATGTCACCCAGAGTAATGGTCCTGTCTTTAGCAGCTTTAGTCCACTTGGTACGACTGTCGGGAGAATTCAGTGCTATAAGTAGATGGCTAGTTTTATCTTTCCGTCCTGGGATATGTTTTACGGCTCGGATGTTGTTGCCATCAACTGCCAGTGCTGTGGCTACGGCCTTGGCAACCGACTCTGCACTTTCGTTGAGGGAGCTTGGTAGACCTGCTATCTCCAGATGACTAGCTAGTTTACTTTGTTCACCTTGTTGTTCCCGTTGCTCTAGGGCGGCCACACGAAGCTCTAAGTGTTTATTAGCATTGTGAAGATCCGTGTTTTTATTCTCCAAGGCCTTGATTTTCGAGTTCTGGTTCTTAATGGTGGTTTCTATCGATGCTACCTGGTCTCCAATAAACTCCAATGAGGTTTGGAGACCTTCAAGATGTTCATTAATGGTTTTCTTCATTTCATTAGACAGGTCCTGAAGTAGTTTCTTCACGTCCAAAGAGACAGCTTGAGGTCTTGCGAAGACGTTTTCTTCTTCTTTATCCGATTCATCCTCCGGAACAAAGAACGACGACGTGCGCGACATTCCACGAAGGCACTCCGAGCAGCTCCATTCGAGACCGTTGGGGACTCGAAGTGCTGCCAGCTGTTTGGCAGTTATTTTGGCACATTCGGGGGTTGCATGTACACTTTGTTCACAGCGGCTACATTCAAGACCTGGGCACTTCTTAGTTATGTTCTTTTTACAAGTTGTACACTTTATAGGCGCCATAATCACGATGTAGGGTAGATATATAAAACTTTACTTAGAAGAGGCACACAACCGTATCTAATGACACCTGAGAGCAGACTGATAAGCCCGCTGACGAACAGACGAACAGACAGTGGAATTTTAGTACTAGGTTTCCGTTTGGTACCCTTAGAATGAGCAGGCGAGCAAGGAAAGAAGAGAAATATGAGAGAGAAAGACAGTTCGTACTAAAAAAGTTAAATAGAGTTACCCCACTAGAAACCCTTATTAATTGTTTCCTCCAGGCTAGGCGTCTCGTGTTTCGCAATCTTGATTCAATTAAAAGGGCATTTATATCTAAAAGATTTGAACCGACTCCAACAATATCCTTTAATGATTTATTCTCAAATAAAAATAATTATGTAAAAGAGCCAAGGAAGACTTACAGCTATATGTGTCATCCGAAACACGGAACGTGCGATTATGGTCAATTATCCTAAAAGTTCAATCTTTGGCACAAAATATATCACAACAACTATTGACATAAGGAAACCATGCTCAGCAATCAAAATTTCTCTTCCCCGTTTTTCTGGAAGAATATAATTGAGTTGTTAGAGAAAAGCTCGCCTTTGTACACAATTTTGTGTTGTGTGTTCATGTACTTACTGTATTTAATTGTTTGCAGTGCAACCGTTCAGTTTCTCATGATTAATAGATAAGACATGATATTATTATAGTGTCCTCTTCTCTTTGACTTCACTACGAAACGAGTTTAAAATTATAGTCATCCATTCTTGCACCCTTAGATGCTCCTGTATGAATAACTTAGGTATTGGATGCAACGTCTACAGTTTTCAGAAGAACATAAGATAACTAAATATTTATTGTAAAATTAGAATTTATACGTACTCTACAAGAAAAACTACTCAAAGTAAGTTAAAATATACGGAACTCTCAAAGCGTCAGACTGATTAGTGGATTTTGCTGACGCCTCTAAAGTCTTGAAACCCAACAGTTTTAGCACGGACTACCGGAAATGGTAACAATGGTAAAAATATTTAATATTTGGCCGAATAAATTAAGAAAAGTTAAGTCTACTATTTGAAGAAATACTATCATTATTTATATGACGGAACATTATTTAATTTCATTTCCTACCAATAACAAGTGACACTCTTTATTCATACGAACCAGTGGCTCTGCATCCGAACATCAGCATGGGGTTATTGAGAGCGGGCCACGCAGCGCAGATTATGCAAGTCAGGGCTGTCAAGGTCTATATCTATACATATGTATATTGACGCCCGAGTTTGCCCTGATAAATCTCTTCTGCATGGTCTGTGTCGCCTGCGTGTCAGCATACGCTCAGAAATAATCTCAAAAATTTAAGGGTTGACTGAGTGATCAAACATATTCTATTACTGCTTCTTGCTCGGGAAACGACAGCGTGATACTTTAATTGAGCAGAAGTCTGTGCATGCACCTAAAGTTAATGTGAAACTAGTTGACGCCCCTCAAATTGACTCACAAAGCCGTGAAAATGCAAATGGTGTTTCAACAAAATTCATTATAAAAACTGCACCGAAGCTGAAAACTTTGCCGTTAGTTATTTTACATACCTAGAGCACTTATTTCTTCCCATAAGTTTGTTTCTTTGTGCCCGGATCTTTTTTTCTGTGTATTTAGAGTAATGGATAGGTTTGATTAAGAACTAGTTTGTTATAATACCAAGATAAAAAATAAAAAACATGGCGTAGCCTGTTCACATACTGGGTGGCTGGGAACCGTTGTGAGCACGTTTTAATAATTTTGTTTATTTCAGGCATTAAAAAACCCATAAAAATAAAATAAAAGTAGACAAAAATTAGACATAAAAAAGTTTTGACAGATATATCATCAATCATAAATAGCAAAATTCTGTCATGCAAAATGGAGTATTGGAGTTTTGTTTTGGTAGATAAGGCGCAATATGTCTATTTTCTTTAAACATATAGGTGTATGTTTCTATGTGGCATTGTTTTGGAAGCTACTCTGCTTAGGGTCACATGGTAGTGCTGTAAATCCCGGCTACTATCACTGCTATATTACTCGTTCTCAGTAAAAGCAGTCGTAATGTTTGAAAACTTCTGATAGTGGGTTGGCTGGCCACTACCCCGACGTAGGAGTATGGCGCAATATTGCTCGAATTCGGGCAAAGCCATGCGCCCTTTGGTAAAGACATTAATGTGCTTCCTTGATTTATTTATTTTACAAAGCTGAGTTGGGCTGCTTGGAAACTACACCCGATACAAAGTTTCCACAATAAAAGAGTACTGACTCATATTTTCTGAAATGCTCTATTGTTCCGAAGCTCGCAATTGAATTGGAAACTAATAATAAAGTTCCAATAACAGATTTAACTTCGTAAAGAACATATTATTACTTACTTACTTCTTCCTCGCTGAGTGGCTAAGTTTGTTTACGAGTACGAGTAAACGAAGAAATAGGTTAACGTTATTCATTTATTTTTAACACACACAACCAGTTTTTCGCTAGTACCACCTAGTTCACACTTCACATACGTATCTACATGGTATACTGTAGGTTAAGATTTGAGATTTTTTTTGAATCTATTTAAACTTAGACGGGCATTAGAGGAATAAAATCGTCTTTACCCAGATTCCGGTAAAGACACCCTCACACTACCTGACAGGTGACACCAAGACGCTTTACTTCCCCTAATTTTAATATCAAATATTTATCTTTTTCGGGATAGCAAGCGAAAGGACAGAAGACAAATCAACTAAAAACCGAAATTAAATTAGAATTGAGTCAGAACGAAACAAATAAATATTGCGTCACGCCTATTCCAGAACTAGTGACAAAGGCTCCTTTCCGGCCAGCTATTTAAATAGGAACTCTATTTTGCTAAATAGAGATGCAAAATAGAGATGCAGTTGAAAATACTTTATACTTTATTACTTTATACTTTATTGCACAAAAACAGAATACAGACACTTAATAATGAAAAAACATGTACAAAGGCGAGCTTATCTCTAATAAGAGATCTCTTCCAGCAAACCTAGGATGGACAGGATTAATTAACAAAAGATAGACCTACATATGTGATGATACCTAGATACTTAATAAATATTTCGTACGTTTGCATTATTCATGTTTTTTCCTCGATTTAATATACAATGCACCACCTAATTCCACCTTATAACCTCAGAGAGCAAATTTAAATTGTGCTTGTTTCGTCGCAAAGTTTCGATGCTAACAAAACCGGAGCCACTCAAATGCAGCAATCAGTCCAACGTTGGACATCCCACTGGTTGCCAGTTAATCACTTTATTAAGTCACTAAATGCAGTCTAGAATTTGATTAAGGGATGCTCAGCATCACCGGAGGGACGGACCTGTCTATCCCAGGTGCCTCAGGAGACAGAAGAACTGATTTCTGGACACAAATTGCTTTCGCTGACAGTGACAATACTATAATGTCCTGCATTGCAACTTGTGCGAGATAGAGTAGATTTCCATTTTATAATGATCTTTTGATCTATTTAAATTGTGTAATCGACATATCTACCAAACCTTTGGAAGGATCATTATCGCGAAATCAATGATTTTGCTGTAACGAACCATGACTGAAGCTTTTTTCCTAGCCACAAATGCCACAATGACTATAGACATTCCAAAATCAAATCAATGTTTTACGCACTTGATACAGGTCTCAGTACTGACAGTGATTTATTAACACGGGCCTAGAATACCTTGTCTCGTGGGAAACTTAAAGAGCAAAATTTCAACCGGGGATTTCTTATTTCATCAAACAATAAGCTATTTTATGATATTGGTAGCTGGCAAATTCCGCAGAAAGAACAGTTTTCACAAAATAGCTATCAGCAGTGAACTATCATTATGGGAGGAGTGGGAGGAGAAACTGAGGGGAAAACAATTATTGTCATAAATGAATAGGTACAAGATCACTTGTCATGAACGACTAAAATAAATTGGCCTCAGTATTTCTACGAAACAATCAGCAACAACAACAATCTCTAGAATTGAAAATAAAACCAGAACTGCTGTAACCAGACGAATACGGTACTTGAAAATATTTTAGCTACACAATATAGATTGTCTGTATATAGGTGGTACTTGTGTTATCCTATTACGTATAACGTAGCGTTGGCAAAGAATACCACTGAATCTGGCATCCATCCAGCCCCCAAAGTTGAGCAAGGCAGTAAATTTTCAACTAACAACTGGATCTAAGACGCACCAGATAAGAAAGCCGGCCTACCGACTTTCAGACATGTTCAAAGGGACATAGAGCTCATAATACTACGTCGCAGGTCTTACTTTTGATCGTTTATGATGAGGAGAATGTTTTTACACAAGCTCTGTGGCTCTTATGCCATAAGATTTCAGTTCAGCGCCTAGGTTTGGTTCCTAAATTAAGTTGTAGGTTTATCTACAAAGAAGTTTAATATCCTTTCGTACGTCCGTTCAAAGTTCACGGCCCGTGATTTTCAGCCTACCTTATCAAGGTATCCTTCTTAACTCTTTAATTGAATTAAATCACGTAATATTTATATAAAATGTAAGGAATATAATATTGACATTTCAAACTAATACCTACTTACGATTGTTCGTACAAACTGGAAACACTACCAATTTTGTGTAAATATCAAAATATACGGGCAAAAAACTGGTTCTCAGTAACTTTTTTGTGAACTGGTTTGCCTTCATTACTCACCATTTGCGAGTTTCGTAAGTAGATATCGGTACAACACTAGCGTTATTGAGTTAAATGTACTAACCAACTCGCGTCTTTGTACTGCGTCGAATTGATTTACGATCAATACCTAACAAAGCAACTGATTCAAAAACTATTACAGTGTAAACGAATATTTTCCGTAATTTCGTAATATCTTTATTGTACTCACATGACAGTAAAAATAACTTAACATAGAAAAAATATGTACAAAGGCGAGCTTATCTCTAATAAGAGATTTCTAGATATATTAGATTAATTAGATTATTTATTTATTTATTTATTTTCTTTATTAGGAAAACAAACAGCTTAATCTATTACATAACAAAAAAAACAATGAGTTAACACACAAGCCAATAAAGTTTTCACAAAAAAAAATTGACAAAGGTACTCAGAAAAACACTAAAATGTATAGGTACTTGAATTTGTATATAAAGTTACCAACAGAGGGAGATATATGGTTCTACAGTAGGTAGTTCTAATTTATATAAAATATATATGTACGAGTATAGTGCTTATGTACTAAAGGTGATTAGAATAGAATAGCAGATCCGTACCGAATCACCCCTAGCACATAAGCACTATACTCGTTATAGCGCTTATGTACCAAAGGCGAATATTTAGAATAAAGAATAGAAAAGAATAGAATAAAGAATATTTAGATTTTTTTAATTTTTATTTTATATATCCACATGTACACTATCTTTACAGGCCTAGATGACAAAACTGCGTGGTGTTTACCATCTCAGCGCACAGAAATCCAAAGATGTATTTCCTTAGACTTAAGTAGAAATACATTTTTTTTAAGGCCCTCACATATTTTAGAAGAGGTACGGGGGAGTTTCTAGCCCTTCTTTGCTCCATCCCTAAGCCCACAACTTCCAAACGGGCCGGGCTGTTGTAGTATACAAAAATATATTATATTGACGTTGACTAACCAATCTGCGAGATTTTATGGTCAATAAAAAAAATACTTTGACTTTGACTTTAGCTTTGTCGACACGCTCAGTATATGAAGATGACATAAATGATATCAAACGTCGTAACCAAGACATATTACCACACAGGTAATAAGTGACTTCATTACCTACTCAAAAAATATACTTTAATTGGTTCGCCGACACATCTTATATAACAATAGTTCGCCATTGTTCGGCCGTTCGAGCGGTGTGCTTCTGCGAGTGAAGGGGTTAAGAAATAAGAATAAGATAAATAAGGGGTTTATAATAAGAATGGATTTCGATATAATTATGCTACTTCCCTCCGTCTACTAGAATCCATTGGCAGGATCTATCAATAGAATCCTAACACATAACATAATTGAGTGATAATCATCGGATTGTTTTCGCCCACTGCTTTGTAATTTAATTACTTATCCTGCGCGAATGAAATCTAGTCATCTTAAGAGACTCGGGTGTACAGTTGATTCACAAATTACGAATAGAATGAGCCAATCGTAATTTGGGCTGAGTAAGCGCATTTTCCACTGCAACTCATGTCTACCGCCATCACAAGTCTGCAAGAAAAGCCAGCACCACTCACATATTGCAGCCCATGCCTCACCTCGCGCAGTCGGCATTGCAACCAGTGCACCTTGCCCGATATCCTGCATAATGTATTAAGCTGAATCGTCGAACTGCCATTACGGGAATTTCAGTACATTACTGAAATTGTGAGTCTGATGGATTTCGTGGCTGTTTGGGCTGCTCGGCGCTTATCTATTTGACGGATTGCAATGAAAGTAATTAAATTAGATTGGAAAGTAATTTTCTAGTGTAAATAAATGCTCGCTCCGACGTCTATTGTTTTCCAATGTAAGTTTGTTCGGCCTTTGTCCTTATGATTACGAGTAAGTGAATACTATTGAAGCTGAGTAGCTCTCTCAATACTATTAATTAATTCACTTTTTCATTACTTTTGAAACTAAAATAGGTTACAATCAGGATAATGCTTGCTGGTAAAACTCGAGATTGTACTTTTAAAATTGGGTCAAACACCATAGTCTGTGCGCCATAGGCATAGGATGATAACATGCACATGTCGATGAGTTATATGAATACAAAGATACATTCATACACCTACAAACTTCAGCTCACGCCTGTTCTTCGGAAGAGGTTCTATTCACACCGATGTATAAATTTGTTTCGTCAATGTACTTTTATTCAATCTATCAGCGTGACCAAACCTTCTAAGCTGACCTTTCTTTATCCGCATCACTATATCTTCTTTCAATCTGCAGCGTTCCCATATATTATACCTTCTACCTATCTACCTTTCAAAGTTACTCCACACTTACTCAAGTCCTCAATGATCTTATTAAATTATTCACAATAGTGCCTCTGCCATCCCCTATGGGAAAAAGTCTGGCGCTATGTTTCATTTTGCCTGTGTTCCGTTAGGTTAGAGTTCATGAGCAACTTACTTTATTATCCCCTCGCCCTAGAATCGCCCCCGCTTACAGACTTAGCGTTAGATGCACCATAATGCAATTCCGCGTGAAAACGCCGGTTCTGTAAACTGTTTATCGAAACTTGGCGCTGAGCATATGCGGGGTATAAGTGTGCTGTAAATTTTAATAAATTTCCGACGCGCGGAGAGCTCTCAACGTCTTTCGTTTTGTTACGCCAGCTTGAGATACAAGCTAGCAGAAAATGTAAAGCATCACTATCTTTAACCTTTACTCATATTGTATCTGAGTATTTAAAGGTCTAATAAAGCTTTTTCTTACTTGCTGCATCTTAAGTATCAACATAGTATGATTTAAGTGCCCAGCGAATATTTTGTCTTAAGAGATTTCTTTGTAGATTTGTAGATCTTTATATATAGAACATTCGACTAATGGACATAGAAGACAGTTTGATCGTTTTACACCTGTCTCCAAAACTATAAAATACTAAGTTAAAAAGCCCTTTTGAAATTCTTAACCGTAAAACTTTTATCGAAATCATACAATATCTTTCAAGGATATCGCAATTCTTTGCTGAGGAATACTGTATCATATATTTGTAACGGCCCAATTGTTATGTCTGGTCATTATTCATAATGCCCGGCCATTATTCATACTGCCCGCGTCAATTTGGCAATGTGATTAAAACTACAATAATAATCACTTTGGCCTGTCAGTATGAATAATGACGACACTGTCTTGGGCAAAGTAATAAAACAGATGCATTGTAGTGTTTTCGTGTATTAAACCCAAGCTTCGCTTGCTTCGCTCGTTCCACTGGTTGCAATTTTAAAGTCTAGGCAGGCAGGGTAGGTCAGGTTAGACTTTAGAATTCTCTTAAGTCTAACCTAACCTAACCTGCCTAAACCTACAAAAAGTGAAACTTAACCTAGTCACAATTTATCACTTGGACCGAGCATTATTTATACTGATCGGTCCAAGTCATAAATTTAGGCTAGATTATTCAAACGGATCACTGGCTGTCGGGCGTTATGAATACTGACTGGTCCAAGTGATAAATTCATCACATTGGCCAAGAATCGTGGTCATTATTCATACTGGCTGATTGATCAAGTTGGCCATGATATAATAATATCATTAACATTTGAAGTTATTTTTTGTAAAGTAGTCGAATTGTTGCAATTTTACGCGAAAGTTAAAAACTTATTTTTATTGTCCTTAGAAAATTCTTAAGAAACAAATCAATGGAATGTCCTCTGAATAAATAAGAAATAAATTCATCCCATCCGTTGTTACGCATTCAAAATTAAACTCTGGCATTGTCGAGCGCGCTTTGACATAACAACACAACACTACACTTTACAAACTGCTGAACAACTTTCAACTTAACGCAAAGGACACAAAACCGAGTTTCAGCGGCACTGGTTCGGCGATTGCAAAGCTTTACTAAAGGGAGACCAATAAAAGATTCAGCAACACGATTTGATTTATTAAAGCCGTTGAACTCGTAGAGTCAGATTCTTCGACTCGTATTCAAGTAGTATGAGGAGCAGTGATAGATTGTTTTTGCCTTCATCAAATTCACGTTACTTTTCTATAAATCGAAACAATCTTAGCGATTAAAATTAGGTTGGCTAGTTAAACAATTATGCATGGTTAGGTTAGATAGGGTTACAAGAAAAGGGAAAGTAGTATTCAGCGTTTGTGTTTATCCCCACGTTACACCTGTCTGTATAGTGTAATAAGCTCTATTGGCCAAATCCCAAAGTAAAAGGGAATTTTAGCAAAACTGTATTTTTACATATATTACATAACTCTTACTCTATGATTTTTACTACCTTTCAAATTTGTCCCTAATCAAGTCACTTGGGTCTCGTCCCCAACGTGCCAAATCAAACGCCGGGTATCGTTTGATATGGCACGTCGGGTCTCGTACATTCGTTGCCCGGAGGCTGCTACAAAACTATAATTGTATGATGTAGCCATATTCCACTACGTTATTCAGTTTGTTTCGTCGTAATTTTAGTGTGCGTTACAACTACACGGCCACGGCGTTCTTTTAAAAAGATTAATACAATAGGATTTAGTGCCAAATTGTGAAAGCACTATCCTCCTTGATATTGTTATTTTTAAGTTATTCAAACGATTGAGGCTACATTGTTCTATAACTGCAACAATCCTGATACCGCTTTCCCAATCAGCAGAAAATTAGCCGGTTGGTTCCTTCTAAATTTCAATCGGAACCTTTCGGCGGATTCAATTTTAAAAACCTAGATCGGTCAGCTCCCTCCCCGCAGCGTTTCGTAGGAATCAACCATTCGGGTAATTGGTATTTCCTCCGAGCCCGTTGGTTGGTGACTGCACTGGGCTGTGTGTTTTGGAGGTGCAGTAGCATAGTGGCATAGACGAGTTACGAATGGATGTAGACGATAAAAAAATGAGTTTTTTTGTTATTCTGCTTAATCTACCCATTATTTATGTCGGAATGAAAGCACGCTGCGGTCCCACGTTTTGTTAAATCTCAACTAAATTCTGTACCTATGCTGATGAGCAATTACCCAAGATAATGATTTTTTAAACCGATTGGAACTTGTTTCGGTCTCTTAACTTCGTCAATAAGATAAGAATGTACTAGGTACGCATCAGAACATGAATAAGATGATAAGTATTTAAACAGCTGAAAATATTTTCATTAGTCAGATGAACTTTTACGGTCACTTAAATTACCAAATCGTTTTCATATCGGTCAGACAAATATAGTTTACGTCAAATATAAACGCCCATTTTACTGCGTCAGGATAAAAATATTATGGAGGCATACAAACTTTTCCTTCCACACACTATCAGGGCAGCAGGCACAGAAATGGGGTCTCGAAATTTGGTGTGCAATAAAAGCACTCGCTCTCTACAATTTTGCAATGTAACGTAAGCGTGGTATGCTTGTTTCGGACATGCCTCTGTCACGGGAACGAACGTTTGTTTAATATACTTACATCAGTGTACGTAGGGCTGGAGTTAACACTATTAACTAAGGCAACATACAGATCGAAGATAACTATGATAAGGTCAATCATTTGATGTCACTAGGGAATGCTGAGGTAGAATATGATTTGCAGAGCTTAAATGAAGATTTGAAGAAGTGCCAAGCTAGAAACCTAGGATAGGACATTTCTGTTTATGCTTTTGGCCGCCGAAAATACAGCACGTTCATAGGGTATTAGGGCTTTTATCACGAACATTCACGTCGCTTCTTTGACCAAGGATTTTTAAACCGCCTCGCTGTAGCGTAGCCTTTGAGACGGGTGATTCTAAGTGCAGTTTGTTTTTGTAATTGATTTGGATGGTTTTATTATTAAGTTTCTTATGAAAAAGTATTGTGTGGATTTTTTACATTGATAAATTAAGATAAAACAACGAATTCCTAACAGATGTGTATATTTCTTAAGTTAATTCTCTTAATTTGTTTTTAAGAACCTCAAAAGGCACTTAAATAAATCACAGACAGATAACAAACTTTCTCAATTATTGTTCATCTTATTGGTAAAGAAAGTGACTAATGATAAATATCTGTAACCTACTGTCGAACCTACCTAAAATCGAATAAGTATTTCAATAACTTGTAAGCTGTGCCACACCGTGCAAGAAAAGTCGTTAAACTGTGTTATCCGTTTAAATCGGCAATAACCCAGAGTTATTTTACTTGGAAGCGTTACATCGTGCTTACGAAACAACACATTTTCTCGAGAAAAGCTAAGAATTCCGGCTAATATGTGTTTGTCTTGCTGAAACATTCACAAGGCGTTTATCTTACGCTTCGGCGTTATTTGTAGCATACGAGACTAATACCATAATACTCCAATGTTCCATTCCTATGTGTTTGATCCTTTAAAGGAAAACATATTGGTATGTTTTTTTTAATTGGGCTAGCTCACTGTGACGCAAAATGGTATTGAATAATTAGCTAAACGTCACTATCGTGCCTCTGGGCACTCAGATAGGAAAAAACGTGACGCCTTATTTAAGTTTTATTTTTCCTACAACCAAAACAAGTGAGCTTGTAGTGCCTCGATATTGCGTTACCATCAATCTTTGGCCATATTATAAGGCAGGTTTAATGAAAACGTATATTTTTAAAAGCATTTTTATTCAGCACGACGTGATGTGTTTTGTGTAAGACATGTCAAACTAACACGAAGACTATTCTGGGGCTTTGCTACGCTCGCCCCCTTTAGTCTTCCCCTAAGCTACCACAGTGTTTGCCCTAGAAGATCGTTTCATGATATCTCATGGTTGGCCATTTCAAGGATATAGCTACGACATCTATATAGCGACAATGTTAACCCACTCCGTTGTTCCATTACTAAACTTTAACGGTGCTTAAACCCAATACTACTGGCGTCAAGGAGCGGCTAGAAGCGATTTATTCGGTACTAAGTGTCTTAGTATTCTTCCGGTACCTACCACAAAGCATAAATAGGTACTACAGAAGTGAAGCTTCATGCAATGCTTGCTCGAGCAATGCAAACATAAACTTTCGTTCACTTAAGGCGATTGTCCAGCAAAATGCCCATCTTTAAAAGAAATCCACCACCACAAACCCAGTTGCTAATTTTAGCGATACCAGGCACCTTAAATCTTTGGCTGGCAAAAACAATTCTCAAACCTATGGGCGTATGTATCTAGCTCCGATGATATTTACAGGACGGACGTCATTCATCATAGCAAGAGAGAGAGGGAGAGCTATGATTGACGCATAGCTCTGTCCTTTATTTTAGGTGTGTCATGCAGTTATTGTAGAACCTTTTTAAATTCCTACTCTGAGCGTGCATTCTGCCTAATGTATGCGTACGTTCATCGAGCTCGCATCGTATGAAGATTATGTTCTCTATAGTCTTTATATTTTGTGCCAGAGTGCCGACTAGACTCTGATTTATAGCCAGCAACGCCTCTTAACTATTTATAGCACTGTAATACTACTATTGTCTTTACTGGCTTTGACCAAACACAATGTGATACTCGTGGTGGATTTTAGCTTTCTGTGAGTCGCATATTAAAGATTTGACTCTGAGCCGCAGCACTGTTAGTCCCCGTTTTATGACGTGCAGACTTCAACGCAATTAGCTAAGCTAGCCTTTTGAGATACCGATATAGATATAAGAAAATGCTGCGTACGGACAGCGACGCATGGCTACGCGTAGTCAGTTACGCGTACATTGGATACGGGTACTCATCGATACAGAACGAGCGCGTCCTCTTTGATGCGTGACCTCTGACAGCCGGCCGCGGCAGCGGCGGGGCGGCGCGGTTCGCGCGGCCCCCGTTCTCCAAGAGTGTACGCGTAGCTGCAAGTATTGACATGGCGTTTCAGGTCATGCGTAACCGACTACGCGTCCCAATGTACGCGAGGGTTCGTACATAGCTTAAAGGTCATCTCATCAAAGGTCATATCAGCTTTCCTGATGGTAGTTTTTTTGCGAAGCAATATTGCTCTTTCGCAGCTAGGAAACCTCAAAAATAAATTCAGAGATTGAATGGAGTATAGTGACTATGCTGGCTCACCTCTACATACTCATTTTAATGTAACGCACTTCTCTATATGAATTAAAGTGAGTCTATCAAAATAATAGAATCTACATCCAAGTCCGACGTTGCATTTTATTACTAAAAACTTTTACTTCACGTATCATGCTCATATCAAAAGTAGAGAGATGCGCGGTTTGCCTGCGGCGGAATCGCAAGCAATCACTTAATGGACTAAACGCTTTCCACGCAAGAGATGAATACGATACGGCTTAATACCGTGATGTTGATATGGCTCTCAAGAGGCTTTCTGATGACGATCGTATAGGGTTATAAATGTTTTTTGTGTGAGGTTCTGAAATCTATTTAGTAACTAGCTATGCGACCCGGCAAGCGCAGTTCTGTTATTTGTAAAAAAATCTAGAGCAGTATAAAATGAAATGTTTTGTACGACATATTTTCATAACATAATAATACAGGGTGACTACGAGGTCGTGTAGCAACAAAGTAACCTAAAATTTGCCTATTGGTAAGGAATGTTATGCTGTAGACGAGGCTCGCTAAGAAAAATTTTTTTGGTACATAAATAATTAAAATGAATGTCCTATTTTGGTCAGTTGGTCACCCTACACGCTTTACAAGCGCAACTGTCTTTTGGCTTTGTCATAAATTGCTTAAGGCGTTTGATTTTAACACTTCTTACTCCTCTGATTAATTTATTTGAAAAAGGTTTTAACAAGAATTGTGAGGTGACCAAACATTCAGAATTAGGTAATAAGGATAAATATTATTTAATTACTAACGCATCGTTGTGATTATTTAAATACTAGCTTAATAGCTGAAACCGCAATCATTTACCGAGTTAGAAACAACAAGAGTCACGACCCAAAAGTCATCCTGTACATATTTATATGTACAGGATGACTTTTGGGTCGTGACTAAAGAAAACATAAACATTGGGCGAGCCGTTTCGGAGGAGGGCGATCACAAATATCGTGACAGAAGATTTTAGATGATGTGCTAATGCTGACTTTACTTACTCGCGTCAATGTTCTGAGGGACAAAATATCACTATGAATGACTGGTTGGTCATCATTATTTAGATCTTGATAATTTCTCTGATTCACTAGACACTAATCACTCAAGCTGTTTCATAAACAAATATTTACGTCTACTATCTTTGCTCAATAAGCTCTTCTCGACAACTTAGCTCAATGATTCAGCATCCAATATTTTCTATCCGGCAATGCCAATACCACATTAGCCATCTGCTGAAAGCTGTTAGTTACTCCCAGGTCCATTTAGAAGTATTTCAGCTAATTAGATTATTTTGAAACGTTTGAGTACGTTGTTACAAACGAGAAATAACAAACATTTGCTGCGACTCGTTAATGGATAAGCGAATTTACATTTAAATGTGATCTTATGTTATGGAATGCTGATTAAAGTTTTGTAACGATAAGGTCACCTATCTTTTCATCTTGATATCATAAGACAAAATAAATAAACCGAATGAATGCCTCTAAGTTATCACTATCGAGTGTATTTTATAATAAGTTATTTAATATAGCGCAATTTGTGCTTCTACCGCCCAGTATGGAAAAATGCATGTCTGTTATGTTTGTAACCAAACCGTTGATTTTCATTTTTAGGGTCCGTACCCGAAGGGTGCCAAACGGGACCCTATTACTAAGGCTCCACTGTCCGTCTGTACGTCCGTCCGCCCGTCAGCGGGTCCTAGAGCACGAACCGTAATAGCTAGAAAGTTGAAATTTCCACAGAATGTGTATATCTGTTGCCACAACAACAACAAATACTGAAATACGAGAGACATACAAGAGACGTGTTTTTCATTTTCTTTTTGTTTTTGTTATATTGTTTTGAGTGCTTCAGTTATGTTGTACGATGGTACGGTACCCTTCTTGTGCGATTCCGACTCGCACTTGACCGATTTTATTAAATTTTAACACTCTCTTTACTTCCTAAGGTAATTGCGTATTTCTTCACCCTCAATTCTTGTTTTCTTTTACTTGGCCTTAGCCTTATGTATTTATTTTACTAAATTATACATTTTGATAATAAATTCGAGCGGTGTGCTTCTGCGAGTGAAGGGGCGAGTAACTTGATCACTTTCTCGCGGAAAGTGTAGTTTGATATAATATCACATTCTAAAGTCCCTGTAATAAAATTCCATATTGGGGTGAAAAGCAACATTACCAACACAATCACGCTCGGTATAGCAATTACAATCACTCTTGCCATAACTCCAATAACCTCTCTATCCCCTTCATAACCGTTGAATCTCACGATATATCGGCACGATAAAAACAAATGGCTACATGTAAACTGGGTGTTGATTCTACTGTTACTACTTTGTAACTAACCTTGAGTATCACGAAACGATTGTGAAATTTTAAGTTGTTAGCTAACTGATCACCCACTGTAGCGTAAGGACAAAAGAGTCCTTGGAACAATATGGACATAAAAATTATAAAAAAAAAATTGACATTAAAATTATTTTGACAGGGGCCAATTCTCTAGGGCACACGCACTAAAATTACTTGACAATATTAGCTCCGACGCTCTTACGCGGTTGCAATAGATTTCATTTTCGAACTCACTTTTGAATTAGTTCATCAGTACATTAAAATAATTCAAAAGTAAGTTTGAAAATGGAATCTATGGCTACCGCATAAGAGCTGTCGGACTTAATATTGTCAACTAATTTTAGTGAGTGTAACCTAGAGAATCGGCCACACTGGGTACCAAGACGTCAATGATGTCTAATTTTTGACGTTGGTACCCACTGTCAAACTAATTTTAATGTATTTTTTTTATAATTTTGGAGAATGACAATGTTTGGCTCGACTTAGGGGGTTAAGGGCGAGAATCTCAAAGGGTAGTCAATTATTTCTGATCCTGAGGATATGCTAAAATTTCAGATTTTCGTACAACTTGGGGTCACACCTATATCGATATAGTTATGCCCATAATGTCTCTCAGTAGAATTGTAGATAACGCATATCGTCAAGGCAGTTGAAAGTGTCATCATGAACATTATTTATTCAAAATAAGAGCCTTTGTTCTATCAAAATCTATGAAATGTATCGGAGTATCAAGCGCATGACAGGGTGTACAAGCCGAATGAAGGTTGTTAGGGACATCATTCTGAACAACTTTCACTACGGGACCGACCGATCAGAAAAACTTTATGTTTATTAACTCAGTACATTTCGGGCCTAGCGCTCAGCTGATCCTGTATGTGTGTGGTGGAGTGAAAAATAAAGTTGCTCTGATCAAGTCGGTCCGATAGTAAAACTTGTTCAGAATGATGTCCCTAACAACTCTCTTTCGGCTTGTACACCCCTTCCTGTTACACACTGTAGTTTGCAAATAAAAATTAAGCAATGTTAAGCTGACTATCCACCTTCTTAATTATTTTCATGTGTGCAGTGAAATAGGTCTTAAAAGAAGGCTGCCAATAACATCAGTTTGGTTCATAATGTTTTATTCTCTATCAATTAAAGAGCCTATTTATCAGTGGTTAGTTTACAGCAATATCTCGAGACACAGTAAAAAAATAATCAATAAAAAACTGGCTAAACAAGGGCGCTATGTGTCTCTGCGACGCGGTAAAGATGAGACAGACACCGTAATGAAATTGTTTTATTTGAATCGAGAGCTTAATTCCACAGTCAATCGGAAAAGTTCGACATACTCGATGTGAAACTTAACGAAGTCGACTACCTACATTTAGATCTAACTCAGCAACGTACGTAATTAGCTCGAAAGGTAGAATTCTCTGAAAACTTGCTCAATCCGGCAGCTGCCGTCCCTGTATTCGGCTATTAGCGCCAGCTACAATTCAAATTACGTACAAAGATGTTGAAATTCGAATCACTAGGTGAAGTATACGTGGTATAATGAGAATCTTTGGATTTAAGTTATTGTAACCGTAAGAAAAAATAGGCCCGCAAAATTAAAGGCGACTAGTTCCTAGTTAGTAGTTAGTTACTTTGGACGGGTAAGCTAGGTAGTTAACACAAATTTTACATCAACGACAATCTGGGGAATATCAGTGTACTAAATCACTAACTATATTTCGGGCATAACTGTTTCCACGGATTGACCAGTTATTCAAACTCCATTTTGCAAGGCAGGAAGCTAACCCAATAGTACCTACTATATAAGTTTTTCGGGATTTCTACACAACATCCTTATTCGCCAAACGACCCAATTAAAGGACCCATAAAAATAATCGATTTATAAAAAAGGGGACTTTGTTTCGAATTCCATTCCCATCACGTTTTCATTCAAACCGCGAACGAAACTCCCGTTCGTGGTAAGCTTCACTAAGGTGTTAGGAATTTGGTATTTAATGCATTTAAAATAAGACCAACGAAAAGTCCAAAAGGTGTTGCAGAGGGACGCGTTTGGACTACCTGCTAATATTCATTATCACCTGCCGAATTCTTGTGATTGGGTGGTCATATGTGGGTACTTATATTTTTTCTGGTTGATTTCCTACTTATACATAATACATATAGTCTCTCTACAATTCCACAACTACAGATAAAGTGACGGTATCGCACCATATTTTTACTCCCCTTCCGTGTGTTACGCTACCCCTGATTTGAGCTTCTGTCAAAACAATACATACAGCTCGCCTTTGTACATTGTCTGTCTATTATAAGTTTTCTGTATGTCATTCTTGTGTTAGTACAATAAAGAAATTACAATTACAACTACAATAAAGATTAGTTATCAAAAGCTGGCACGTTCAACACATTGATACGTTGTGTTTGTGTAGTGTCTGTGAATAAGCGCGTGGCGCTGACTGTCTTTCTTGCGCGCGTTCAAACTTATGAGTATGAAGGAGACAGACACTTTTTTGCTTTTTCTGTTGCATATAAATGTAGAGTGATCTTTTTTAAATTCGTGTGACGTTTCAATCGAAGGCGTTATTGTGATTATTAACCTATTGTGATTTTAAACAAGCTGCATGAACGTGCCAGCTCTAAATAACTGATCTGTACATTTTATCGTACAGAGTATTCTTCAAAGCGTGACGTCAGCTTGAAAATTTAAAGAAATTATTGATTTTGTTTCGCCTGCTGGGATCGGAACCCACTTCTCTATTACGCATTGCAGAGACTCTACCACTCGTTCAGTTCGCCAAGACAGCACTCCCAATCCCAATACATGCATGCAAAGGACCGTGGCATTTCTCAAGATGTTAGATTATGTCGTCTAACACTGACAGAGAGACATAAAAGGAATGAATGTGAAAGGAGGAAGACCCTGTCTAAAAGATAAATTATATCTACGGACGCTTAGCCCGGGATGGAAAATATAATTTACTTTCGGTTCAGTTTGTGCCGGTATCACAGAAGAGATAATAGTACACCGTACAGAACGGCCACTCCCTTCCCCGCGCTGATTCAAATACCGCACCCCACCCCTGGCGTCAAAGGAAGGGCTGAACGCCTGACGAGTGACGACGCGTATACTTAATATCGCTGCATTTGCCGCGCCACCAGCCCTAGCAAAGTTTACGCACACATTTGTACGTATACAAACATCATTTGGTTATGTAGTAGTAATAGGTGATTATTTTACGAGTGTTCTATGGAGTGTCCGAGGTGTGCCGGTATAGAAGTTTTGAGACCGTTACGAGGCCACTCAGATGGGCCTATTAGACTACGCTGTCGGCAGGGCGCTGTCCCCTCACTGTCTCTTTCTAGTCGTTCCATATGAGTGAGACGTCTATACAAATCGTGCCCTGCCGACAGCGTAATGTAATAAGATCTTTAAGCCTGGTTTCCTGGGCGCTGACCAACCTCAGCCAATTACGTGCCGCTATTATTCAAAACAGCAGCACGTGATAGACCAAAACTTATTTAAACAAAATCTGCGCCGTTTGTTTCGGTTAAAACAACAGTTTTACTCGTTCAGCGACATTGTTAAGTGTCTTCGTATCCTCGTTAGTGTGTGGACAGACGATGACGCGCTCCGTTGCGTCGCCGCCGCGCCGCGCCGCTCCTTAACCCTAGAAAGATAACCATAGTAAAACTTGCCTAAAAGATAACCATACGCTTCAGAGGCGCATGATTTTGTAATGCGTCTAATTAATGGTGTATTTGGCATATTTGCCTGAACAAATATACTTATTTTAATAATCCGGGATAGTTTTAAAAATAAAATGCGTTACTTTAAGAATTTGTTTTATTTTAAGAGTTTGGAAACATAAATCACTAGACCTCTACGAAAAATAAAATAAAATCAACATCCTTCTTTTTATGGGGGTAGTCCCGTAAATTATTACAAAAAAAATATGTTTTTCTCTTGCAAATAAGTTGACAATATAACTACAATAGAATTACCTACAACAACCTGGTTTACAGACAGTCTTTACCAATTTCAGTCTTATAACCATACGCCTCGAGAGAGCATCCACTGGTCATACCTATGAAATTATAGTACTTACCGCGAAGAAACAGCCATCCTGCTACAGCGCTAACCGACGACTGAGTTGGCTCTGAAGGACCAGTTGATACGCGCATCGATTGGAAAAAGACAACACTATATTAGCAGCGTGGGCGCCTTTGCGACGTAGGTTATCTTTCTAGGGTTAATAAGTCTCTCGCGGCGTCGGAGCGGGCGCGGGGCGGGTGCGATGAAATCCATCCGATGTAATAAGAGACTTATTAATGAGCATTAAGACAAAAATCGGTGCAAGGCGGTCAGAGCGTGTCACCGTCTGTCCACGTCGTAAGTAGAGAAAAGAGCAGTATCTTATTTAAAATTCAGCCTCCATCTGAAAAATCAGAATGCACCCCCGGTCGTCAGAGATTTCAGTTGGTACATTACCCGAGAAAATTCCGAATTCATTGAAACTTAAGTATGTTTTGTGTGGCTATTCAGTAGTACTACATACACCTAAATTTTCGAACAAATAAAGCTTGTGCAAACTTGAGGGCCTAAAACCGAAATTTTTCAGGACTTATTCCAGTTTTCTCGTTTAGTTCGCAAACAGTCAATAATTGTAAGAAATAGTGTATGAGTAAATCAAAGATTAGTAAATCATTAGGTACAAGTCGATACGGCGTTACTCCGCTAGTGATAGACACTCGTAAAATGAGACATAGTAGATACGTGTATAATTTTGGTACACGATCACGTCTCTGTTACAAAATACACGTTATGATTGGGTTCACAGTCCTTAATGTTTTATGTATGAAGATCCGGACACACTTTCTGATATTTCACGCGCATGTTTATACCTTTTATAAACAAAAGTCTTTGTTTCCATTTGTATTTTGGATTCCGAGTGTAGTTGCTACGCAGTTATTTCTCTAAATACCTATTCTAAAATTTTGCGAAGTCTTTTAAGTACTAACTACAACTGTTGCGTCGCGACGCATAACGACAAACTTGCAAAATACCACTATAGTAGTGTTTGCAATGTCTTTCACAACATGCATTTCATTATGCACAACATGCATATGGATTACCATCAATTATATATAAGGATTCTCAACCCCTTTTTTTTCAACTATCACGTTAAATATTTTATTAATTTTATGACAAAAAAAAACTAAAGAGCTCTAAGAAAATTCTGTTGTAAAGCGTAAAAATGAGTTTTCACGAAGAACTACGTTTTACGGCCCCTTTATCTAAAAGCAAATCAGATTCCGCTCCCATAGGGCGGGTGTGGGCCCATCTGGCTAGTTAAAAGTTGCCAACGAAGTGGAATGAATACACCGCAAACTTTGTAATAGTAACCGTTGTCGACTCCTACAGTGCCTATGCGGATACGGACAGTGATATTGAGTTGATCGGAAAATGTCTTGTGGCTTGGGGAGAGGCAATTAAATGATAATTAGAAAAGAAATATGGATTGTAGCCCGGTTCACATGTCATCCGAAACACGGATCACGGAAGCGTAGAATATTGAATAAAGTTTTTTAGTAATCTAAGGAAAACATTTGGAACAAGATGTTATGAAGCCAAAACGTGATCGTTACGTGTGCAGTGCGGCTTCATCGTCAGGCTAGTGGTCAGTCCGTAAGATTGCGAGCTGCCCTTTAATGGTCTCTGACTTAACTTAGCAACTACTCTATCACAGATAATTAAACAAGTAACGAGATGAGGGGACGTCGGGAGCTAACTACAGGCATACCATACCTACTACCTACATCTTAACGTCTCACACATGAATACACGGAAAACAAGACTAAAATACGCGTGTAAATGTGAGAAATATATTCCCTGCATATTTTGAGCATTATTGCTTGTAGTGTATGTAACAATAGTCAAAAATAATAAACGGTCAAGTGCGAGTAGGACTCGCGGATCACACTTGGAAAGCGTAACTAATTAGGTTTCCACATAAAAAACTAAAGTATGATGTCATCCATGTAAACAAAATTCCATAATTTCATATTTTTGCAGAAAGACAGAAATTTGCCGTTTTCAGATTTTTTCCTTTACTTTTGCTATAAGACCTTGCTTTGTGCCAATTTTCATGATTTTAGGACAACGGGAAGTACCCTATAGGTTTTGGGTCCATTGCGATTACTATGAATATGCAAAAATTTTACAGCATGAACGGTCGGAGCGTTTGATTGCAATGAACTAGAAGTTTGATTTTCTCACAGTTCTATGCGACTACAGACCTGAGCAATAGATATTTCAGCTTGATACGTTCACACGTTCTCGATATAAAGGTCTTGCTTGACACATGGACAGACGGACGGACAGACGGACAGGCGGACGGACGGACAACAAAGTGATCCTATAAGGCTTCCTTCCTATAAAGTATGTAAATGTGTGTGATAGATAACAAATTTATACAGTACCGTATCCCTCATTTATCACGCTATCCTTGTCCAACCAGCCTTATCAGACATGGATATCCAGTAAGCTAAATTTTAAACCACCCTGGAACATAAATAACCCCTTCCGATGTCACGAATCATTAGCCATATTGATTTGAGGTGTTGGGTTTGATGCCTTCCTATATGCAATCCATCACGTTAAACCTTTCATCGCGAACTTTAGATAGGTAATCTGATTAATATCAGCAGGGCGGGTGAAGCTAACGGTGTCGAGTTTAATTTGTGTGTTATCGTTGCAATCATACTTGCTTAAATTATAAAATACTTAAAGTATTTGCTTTGTTTTGGGGGTAAGCTTTGGGGACTAACATCCACACGTGGTTTTCTCTGAGCATCAATGGACAGAATGAATCAATCTTTGTCTCATACGGGGTGGCAGATGCACATATATCGCTTGCTAATTTTGTGAGAAAAGACCCAAATAAGGGTTTGTGCAACAAAAATACTATAATAATTTTCTTTACAGAAGTAAAGAAAAATACAATTAAATCAATAATACCAAAGAAATATGTGTTGTCTTGATTATTCGATAGATTCAGTCCAGTCTTTTTTGCCACAAGTAAATGAAGTTGGATCTCATGTACTGTCCGTTCACAGTTATTTTACCTCTGACAGGTGTCATTCTATCCTTTCCTTATGTTGGTGTTCCCGGTCGAGTCGTCCTGTGAAGTTCCAAGCGTTTTTCTATATTATTTGTGATTATTTCATCTGGTATCATGCCGAAAAGGATTCAGAGTAGTGGAAGAAAAATTGTTCTATCAGTGCGTGCTTTTTGTGAAAGAGAAAAAGCAAATAATGGTCCTCTAATCCCATTTGCAAATGTTCGCCAAAGGGTGGCCGCCATGACAGGTGTGTAAAATAGGGATACCAGCTTATAACATTTTACCCAACTTTAGTGGAAACCCTAACTACAAAGGATTTGTTTATTCGTGGTTTTTTATTCCACATTAAAATTAACTGATTTTTTTATATAAAAAGATGAAGTAGATAAAGAAGAACATGAAACAATATATTTTTTTAGTTTTTCGTCCCGCCCGTCCCGTATTGTGATGAAATAATATAGCGGTCTGACTAATACCTTTGTTATCACTAAGGCTTTTTCTCGTTTCAGGCATATCTGAAAAAACCATAAGTACCATCACCAAAGAGGGCGAAGTTGCCGCTTCCACGTCTCAAAAAATTTCCACGCCAAAAAAAAAACGTAACCATGAAAAGAAAATTATATTAGATGAGTTTGATCGGTGCGCGATCCGAAATAAAATACACGAAATGTATACCGTCAGAAAGGAGGTACCGACTTTAGGGAAACTCTTAGCCGAATTAAAAAATGATATAAATTTTCGTGGAGGTCGTATCACATTGTGGAAAATCATCCGAGAAATTGGTTTTCGATTTAAAAAATGTGGGTCAAAGCGAAAAGTACTTATGGAAAGGCATGATATTGTTGCCTGGAGATACAGGTACATTAGCACTTTAATACAAAATCGCGATGTAGGCAGACCTGTCGTGTTCTTGGACGAGACCTATATTAATAAGTTCTACACAGTAAATAAATGTTGGCAAATAGATGATGAAGAAGGTGTCTTAAAAAACGATTCTGCTGGTGCGCGATGGATAATTGTTCATGCGGGTGGAGAAATGGGATTTATTCCAAACTCTTTATTAATATTTAAATCCCAGTCGAAATCAGGTGACTACCATGATGACATGAATAAGACAAATTTCATGAAGTGGCTGGAGGAAAAACTGATTCCTAATTTGCCGCCGAACAGTCTAATAGTTATGGACAATGCCCCTTATCATACAGTCAAGTTAAACAAGGCACCAACATCAAGCTCTACCAAAGCAGAAATGCAAATCTGGATCAAAAATAAGGGGTTATCCTATCTGCCTACCATGATCAAAGCTCAACTATATGAAATTATAAAAGAGCATAAAGAAGCTCCAATATATGAAGCTGATCAAATGCTTGAAGCTCATGGCCACAAAGTAGCTAGGTTACCGCCATACCATTGTGAGCTCAATGCGATTGAGTTTATGTGGAGTCTCGCCAAAAGGCGAGTAGCTAATAAAAATGTAGGACAAGATGCCAACGAAATTTTGAAATTAACTGAAGAAGCCTTTCAATCTATCACTGCAGAAGACTGGCGAAAACAGTGCGAACATGTGCGTCACATTGAAGACAAGTTTCGTGAAAGAGATGGCTGTATAGACGCCGAAATGGACAGGTTCATTATAGAAGTCAACGACGAGTCTGATACAGAATCTGACAGCAGTAGCGAAGATTCAAGTTCATCAGATTGTGATGATCCAGCATTGGCAATCCGCATAGATCATTCTTATTCTAAATAAATATTGGAAATCAAATTGCAGTTGTTATTTCTATTTAATCATAATAATCATAGTATGTAAAATATACCGTTGTCTATCTATCAAATAGACACGAGGTAATCTTTGGTAAGCAAATTTTAATACAATTGAGCAGATTAGTTATGGAAATTAATTTAAATGCGATCGACCGTGCCGTTATCTAATGTTATTAAGTACAACCATAGCTTTGAAAATTATAATACTATTAATGCAGGCAAGAAATCCGTTTTGGTATCTAAGTAAAAAATTACAATCTTCATATTTTGTATCGGGAATCATAGAAGCTAAATATAGCAACACAATGCTCAGGTAGGCCAACTTAACAGCTAGAGGTAAAATAACTGTGAACGGACTGTAATGTTCATTTTATATTTATTATGTGGCAAATATACGCTTCTTCTTTCTTTCTTTCAAGTGTGTAGGACAAAAAGGTTACAAGGCAAAACAAAATAAGTGGCTTTGTTGGTCTCCTTACAATTCATTCATATATGTTAAAAAAAATGGCTTAGTTTACGATCATACGACCAAGGAGTTAAATGGTTTGGATAAGACGTACCTAATATTACGACCGGCGGCGCGGCGCGGCGGCGCGGCGGCGGCGGGGCAGCGCACATATATAACGTCTTCCACCATGCTTGATATGTTTAAGTATTATGTATATAATATAACTAGTCATTATGATTTGAATAAGTTCAATGATAAAATACTACCTGTATTCTTGCTACTCGTAAAACCCAATAAATTATGCGTGAGACCTGAATAAATCTGACAAATTGTATCAAAACCAATGTAGTATTTTCTTAAGCAGGTAGTAGGTAGCCGTAGGCTCCAGATTCACTGATTGGCGTAAGTGTGTGTAAGACGTATTTTGAAATGTCCAGAAAAGACCAATGTGATAGATATTAAACAATTTTTGTCATAAAATCACGGTTTGTCTGTCATATAGTCTTATCTGTAATCAATTTCGGTTTATAGCTTAACCGGAAATTTGGAAATAGGCCACAATTTCTTTCCTTCAGAGTATTTGCCCTCTCTATCTCAACAAATCAGTGGCGAGCGCGTGAAAAGCATCAACGTACTGGCGCGGCGCTCGCACCCATTTCTCACGCTCACGCACATAATTTCTCAGGCGCGAGCACTCGCACGCAAGATTAACAAATGGATTGCGTGAAAAAGTTTCCGTGATAAATTCCTGCTGGAACCGAACCCGCTAAACTCTTGGGGACACGTTAAATTTTATTACAGCTCGGGGCCCGTGGCGCAGGACTATTAAACTTGGAATATTATTGAAATGGCACCCAGACAAAGGTTGCTGTTTCCCGAAAATTTATTTTATGCAAAGTTTCCGGTTGTTAAATGCTTCAGACTTTCGATTGTCGATAATGTGTCGGGAAAAGTTGCGTGCGTTACTTTTTATTGGCGCTTCATAGTGCTATATTATGAAAGTTACGCAAAAGTCGTGGACGTGGACGGGCCTCATATGTCCGGAATGGCTCCCTAAATTCAGTTACTTAAATATGCGTATATGTAATATGTCTCATTTAAATCGGTCAGTATGGGAAAGTCTGACACTATAAGACATACAAAGATCTGTTCAAACCACAACAACACCTACTAAAATAAATTAGACTACGTGAAAACAATGCATTTTATTCATTTTAGACATCATGTTTCATAGAGCCATTTACTGCTTAAGACCTACACAATCGATATCTAAATAGATATAACGTAAGTTTATTTTTTTTATAACAACCGGGCTCGATGACCGAGCTGGGCTGGGTACAGTTTTTTTTTAATCTATGAATGCAGTTTTTCTCCTTATTAAAATCGATGATATGGTTCCTAAGAACAGATCTTCGTAAGTCTTATAGTTTCAGACTTTCCCATACTGACCGATTTATACCCTTTATTATAGCCTAATATTTAGATTTAAAAATATAATTTCCCTACAATTTATGCATGACTAAGATGACCGACGTCTTAATGGAGCCCAGTTAATCAAATGTACTATCATCGAGGAAACAAAAATAAATTGAATATTTAACATAACATAAAACATAATCATCTGACTACGATTAGCATCCATTAATCTTGTGGTGGAACAAAAGAAGCGGCAAATGGCTTTAATATATCTTATGTCGTTTTTTGCTGCTAAAAGAATCGTGCAAAACAATGAAACGGGTATTTTCTTTCTCTTAAATCAAGATAATTTTGTAGTAGAATGAGCGTATTCGTTGGAGTAATGGTAGGTCCTGACACAGATGCTCGTGTACCGAAGAAAGGGAGACTCGACAAATGCGCTGCACTAGGTATAGTAAATGTAGCCCATTAGTGTCCCCACCGAAGGGCACAGGCCTTTACCCGGATCCGAGTAAGATTGAGCCATATTCCACCACGCTGGCTCCGTGCGGGTTGGTGGAAGGCTTTTACGACTACTACATACTACAAAGTAGTGATAGTAGCCGGGAACTACAGCTTAACGCGTGCCATCCGAAACACGGAGTGTCCGATAATGTACTTAAGACAAATTAATCATCTCATTGGTACATGGTCAGCACCGGGATTCGAACCTGCATCTCCAGCGTGAGAAGCAAGGTGTAACCCACTAGACCACGGAGCACTAGGTATACCTACCTCTAACTGCCGAATGCAAAGACTGACTCAAATAGAGTGCCACTTCAAAGATATGCTCATGCTGTCATTTTATCTAATGTTAAGATTATATTTTTGCTTTACATAACTGTGGATTTTGATCAATAAATAAATAAAAAATAATAATTAATTTTCCGAGCGAGCGATAACTGAATCTGCTGTCACACACAGCATCAGTTTGAGCTTCCACTAAACTTAGAGCTGTGGGCTGTGCATTTGGGACTAAACCTAATTTTTCCTGGCTAGCTGCTGGTGTTATCCACACACAACATAAATTCTAATGCCTCAACAAGCCAATAAAAATACTGTTAAAAAGATATTTAAAATTAATAACCTCACCTGTCACCGCACGCCAAAAGATTGTTGAACAGCGGAGCTGTATGCTCGGACGTAATTCTCCAAAATGTCAATACTAGAAAGCCACAAGTGACTCCCGTCATTTCACAGTTAAGTTAGCAGATCTGTACTGCGATAATTTACGCAAGTGACGGCTGCTTGACTTAATTTCGCTACGGACAGTTATAAACTATTTTGCATCAGCAGTGGCAACGGCCTTAACTCTGCGATGAAATTTTAAAAATGATTCAAGTTACACAAACACCAGAGACTTACCCTACCACTTTTCAGACTAGAGATTGTCATTCTCCTGGCCGGGGAAATTAGTTCTCATCCCCTTGCAATAAACATTAATTGACGTCTTGGTAGTCACTGTCAAAGTCAAACACTATTTTGTGCTTCTGCGAGCAGTAGAAGTAGAGTTAACTGCGAAATGTATAGTATAATTCTAGACAGCAGTAAGTATAATTCTATATAATCTACGTTTTTTTCGTAGAATTGAGTCCATCCATCTACGCCCAGCAATCGAGGCACCAGCTGTGTTGCGGTATTAAAATAATAATCTCTCATCGCAATGAGGTTTAATTTTCTGATCCAAAAACTGATTTTTTTATTATTTTATTTCGCAAGCAGCAAACAACACAGTTTGACAGCAAACTTATGTTCGTCTTTGTTCGTATATTCGTTAGTAATAATATAAAATGTGACGAACATTTCGACACGATCAACTTTCCAATACAGCCCCTGGTACGTTAACTGCTCATGTATCAAACATGGGATCCAAAACCAATAAGATCTGCCTGCCCGGTACCCTGTCAGCATGGCGCGATATTATGATAAATAGGCGCTTACCCTCGTCCGAGAGAAACGTGTTAGACAACAGGAGTTACGAATTTAGCTTCTAATGGTGGATCAGGGGCTTATTTGTAACTGAATTAGTGCCTGTAGCTTTATTCTGTTTCTTAACACGTATTAAATATAAACGAATATACGATCCTAACAGCCAGAATTTATCTAGTGACACTAACTAGTCACGGAAAGGCAAAAATACGTTATTTAGTTTTAGTCTTAAATTTTCAAGTTCAACGGCATTTCATGAAACATTTTGGCAAAACTTTTCCGAAGTAAAAAAAAAAAAATTCCAAAATTTAATATGGCGGCCTAACGGAGCCTCAACTTAAAATAAACGTATTCTAACTCAACTCTGGCTCTAGGTGTCCTGGCATAGGTTTTGGGGGTTGCTGAACTCAATATTGATAACCAAAAGTCCGTACAGGAACCGGAAGTGAACCGGAGCGTATTCTCACTGCAGAGGCCAAGTCTCCGAAGTTATGGTGAAATGAATATGAATATGAATATGGGCATTTTTTGGTTTCCCAATGGCCATGACCAGCGTCTGTCCATCATGTCTGTCTGTCAATGATGTGATTCAAGAATTTGCGGACATTCTACTATTTTGGTGATTAGCCTGAAGATATCAGACTTGTTCCCGCCCCTCAGGGATCCATCCAGGTTAAAAAAACCAAGAAGACGACGTGGAGTTCATATTTCAAGATTTCTCACAGACTTACAGTTCTCCCAACTTCGTGAGAAGTTATCAAGCGACGCTATGCTACGCTTATAAAAAAATATGAAGTTCAGAAAAATATTACGCACAAACCATAAATCCTACCACAAAAGTTATGACACCATCTTATAGAAAATTTCATAGAACTAAATATTTTTTGTCCTTACTTTATTTCTAACTTTTTGTTTAAATAGTTAAAACCGCGGTTCGGAGAATATTTCGAGGAAAAAAGGAGGAAAGGGGGGGAAGGAGCCAACATTCGGCTTGGCAACATTCAGGACCGAATCCAGCAGGCTTTTTACATCGGTAAAGTCATGCTGCCTAAATGACTCACAAAATGCCGTGCCGTTGAAACGATAAAAGAAGGCGATTTTTCAAATTTTCTACCAGTCTATACCCCAGTATCCCAGGCACCATACAAAAATGTTCGAACCCCTCTCTGACGTTGCCATACTGACCATTTCAAATAACTAACCCAGCATTAAAAATATGTTACCTATACAGGGTGGAAATTTTAAACACAACCTGGAGGGAAAGTACTCTAAATAATGGAGATAGCAAACTTCACACAGAGGAAGCATTCCTTTATTTTTGAAAAGAAACAAACTGTGTGGGGTAGCCTTGGTGTCCTTGACCCTTTCCAGATTTGTGTTTTTGTGTCCTCGTGAAGGATGCTGGGAGCTCTTCAATAATACGTTTATTTAAGGCAACGAAAGTAAATTATATTGTTAAAATAGTAGATATGTACATTGAAAAACAAGATAGGTAGGTACAAGAGCAAGTACGTGCTGTGCTGTATATCAGTCTGCACCGCGGAATGGAATGACGTGGCCGGCCGACCAGTGTTGCCAACCGTTTTTCATCGCCGCCGCTAGGAGGCGCCTCTGTAGCAGGGTACGTTCGTGGACATGCCCCCAGCCTTGGAAGAGCAGGTTCCAAGAGGATGAAGCGTTGTTGGTAGGGCTCTCGTCTTCTTTCTTCATTGTGGTGGTGATGATGTGACGTCTTTGTCGTCATGGGGTAGAAGAGGACATATTTTTGAGAATGACCTCTGGATAATACCTGTCGCAGTCCGAATATTCGCGACTCGTGAAACACCGTCCTTGCCAGTAAAAGTATGAACCACCCTTCCTAGTTTCCATTGCAGGGGTGGCAGATTATCCTCTTTGATCAGGACCAGAGTGTTTACAGCCAGTGTATCTTTATTAGCTTGCCATTTTGTCCTCTTCTGCAGTTCGGATATATATTCCTTTGAACAGCGCTGCCAAAAATCCTGTCGCATCTTCTCCACTCGTTCGTAGCGGTCCAGCCGGTGCACAGGAGTCGTGGTCAGGTCCAGGCAGGCGGGCGCGGTCATCGACCTTCCGATTAGGAAGTGTGAGGGGCTGAGAGGAAGCAAGTCATTTGGATCTGTGGACATGGGGTACATTGGTCGGGAGTTTAGGACGGCTTCTATTTGTGCCAAAACCGTGCTAAACTCCTCATAAGTTAAATTACTGTTCCCGACGACACGATGGACATGGAATTTCGAAGACTTGACTCCAGCCTCCCACAATCCACCCATATGGGGAGAATACGGAGGAATAAATGTGAATTTAATTGATTGATTCGAAGTGAAATTTAGAATATCATTTTTACTATTATCTAAAAAATGTGAAAATTCTCTAGCAGCTCCAACAAAGTTTTTACCATTATCGGAAAATATCACAGAGGGTTTACCTCGTCGAGAGATGAATCTTTTCAGTGTGAGTATGTATGCATCAGTAGTAAGACTAGTGACCAATTCTAAATGTATAGCACGCGTAGAAAAGCATATGAAAAGACAAACATAACATTTCTCTAATTTAGCGCCTCTGCCTTTACGATTTAAAATGAACAACGGGCCAAAATAATCAACTCCGCATTTGGAAAATGCAAAACCTTCTTCGATTCTCTCGGAAGGTAAGTTGCCCATCTGTATTTGCAAAGTATCTGCCTTCATGCGCACGCACTTAACACACCGGTGAACTGTCTGCCTAGCGAGGTCGCGACCCCGCAGCGGCCACCAGCGCTCGCGAGCCGCGGCCAGCAGCAGCTGGGGGCCGCCGTGGAGCAACACACCGTGCAGATGCTGGAAAATAAGCTGTGTCAATCTATGTTTGGAACAAAGCAATACAGGATGCTTCTTTTCGAATGTGAACGTTTTTGAATTATTTAGTCTGCCTCCTACTCGAATTAAATCAAAATCATCAATAAAAAGGTTAAGACTGGACAGGTTACGTGATTTAACTAAGCGTTTATTTTTTAAATCAGTGTAAATCTGAGGGAATGATTGTTGCTGCGCAATTCTAGATAAAACATTACTAGAATTATTCAGTTCTTCAACTGAAAGTGTGTCTGTGTGACGTTGTGGTTTATTTTTGTTGCGTGAATTAGAAATAAAACGCAAAATGTAAGCAGTTACTCGCTGCATGCGAATAAAAGACGAAAAACGTTCGAATGGAAATAATTCTGACTGAGTATGAGAGTGCATTACGGTTTTAGAGGTTTTTAATTCTGGCAACTCATTTAGATTAAGGTTTGGACCACTGTCTGTTGTCCATTCCTGGCTGGGCCTACCTAAGAAGGCTGGTCCTTGCCACCAATCCTCGCACGAGTGTAACAAGTCCAAGTCGACGCCTCGCGACACCATATCAGCAGGGTTTTTTTTGTTTACCTGGTATGTGAAACCACGGTAAATCACCAGTCAATTCACCAATCTCAACCACTCGACGCTGAACAAAGGCTTGCAACATACTAGGTGACATTTTTATCCATCCCAGCACGATAGTCGAATCCGACCAGAAATACACCTTGTCAAACGTTAATCGCAACGAATTAACTATTTTTGCGTATAATTTCGCGCCTACCAATGCACCACATAACTCTAAGCGCGGCACAGTAACCGGTTTTACAGGAGCGACCTTACCTTTAGCGCAAAGTAGCTTGACTGATATCAAAGAATACTCATCTATATAGCTACGCACATAGGCACAGGCACCGTATGCGCTCATAGAAGCGTCAGTGAATATGTGTAATTCCGTTCGTTGTGTGTTTTCTATAATAACATGACGCGGAATACGTAATGTTTGCAAATAGTGTAATTTACTTAGGAAAGTCTGCCATAATGACAGAATATGACTAGGTACGGGATCATCCCAGTCTAGTTTAGACAACCATAATTTTTGTAACAAAATCTTTATTGTCATTACAGTTGGTGCTAATAATCCCAACGGGTCATAAACCTGGGAAATAATGGATAGAATCGTGCGTTTAGTAGCTTGTGTTACACTTTGTGAACATTGTGTGCTAAAATGTAATTCATCGGAATCAAAAAACCACCCCAAACCTAAGGTTTTTGTTTGGCAATTTTCTCCCATTGCTAATTCTTTGGAGGAAAACGGCAATTGTGATTTTAATTCTGGAGAATTAACAATCCACTTTCTTAGAGGAAAACAACCGGTATCTAAAACAGCTGAGACATCTTCGCATATTTTTATTAACGCGTCTCTGTTATCGTGACCTGTGATTAAGTCATCTACATAGAAATCGTCACTGATGACGCGGGCGATGACGTCATCGCTGCACTCCGATGCCAGCTGTTTCAGACACCGCATGCTAAGATACGGAGCTGAGGCTGTGCCGTAGGTCACGGTATTCAGCTGGTACGTGCCTATAGGTTCGTGTGGGTTTTCCCTCCAAAGAATCAACTGTAAATTCCTTTGATCTGACTGAATATTAATTTGCCGGTACATTTTCTCGACATCGGCACAGGCTACGTGTTTAAATTGACGAAATCTCAATAAAATAGAAACAATGTCGTTTTGTAACGACGGGCCTGTGTATTGAATATCATTCAGAGATTTCCCAGATGTCGAGGGTTCACTGCCATTGAATACTACACGTAGTTTCGTAGTGGTGCTATGTTCTCTAAACACGCCGTGATGCGGCAAATAATAGGAAGGTTTCGACCTAGAAACATCATAAATACGCGTCATGTGACCTAAGTTTGAATATTCATTTAAGAAATCACTGTACAGTTTTTTATAACTCAGTTCGCAACGCGATAATCTACGTTCTAGGGCTAGGAATCGCTTCTCTGCTATCGCGTAGGTATCTCCGAGCGAATCAGCTGATTCGCGTAACGGTATACGCACGGAGAAACGACCGTCATCCTCACGTACAGTGGTTTCGACAAATGATTTTTCACATGAGGATTCGTCCTTGTTATATACAGTAGTAGGAGAAATTTCCTCAAGTTCCCAAAACTTTCTAAATTGTGTGTCTAAAGTTTGGGTGAAATTACATTGAACTTTATTGTTGTGTGAATTAGCGCGAAATACCGAACCAGCAATGATCCATCCTAGCTTTGTGTTTTGTAAGTACGGACCTTTGGGTAGTCGAATTAAACCGCTATTTAAAAACTCCCAGAATACGTCAGCGCCTAGCAATAACTCAATGTTATTTGGTGTGTGGAAGCTCGGGTCAGCTAGGTTAATGTTTTCGGGTATGTCTAGATTGTGATTAAGACCTAGCGATGGTAATTCGGAGGTAATACGAGATAAAACTATGCAATTTATGTGTGTATTGTATGAACTAGTTTTAGATCTCATGTGTATTTTGCAAGATTGTGTGGATTGCGTAACCGAATTGCCAACGCCTGTGATTTGAACAGTGGACTGTATCAGTGGTAACTTTAATTGTTCACAGAGCGGTTCTGAAATGAAACAGTTTTGACTGCCATTATCAAGGAGCGCTCTGATTGTGTGATAATTATTGTGACTATCCGCGATCTCCACTAAAGCAGTCGACAACAGTACGTGACTCGAATGTGTGTGTGTCGATGTCATGTTATCGTCGCTGCCGTTTACATGCAGTGTGTGAGTTTGCGTAGTGTGAGATGCAGTGTTTGATATTTGTGGTATTGCGGGTGATGGTTGCTCCGCGGGTTTTTGGTATGAAACTAAATCCGTGGTTGCCGAGTGAGACGACGACTGGGCATCGACGAATTCGCTATGAATCAGTGTGTTGTGTTTGCGATTACACTGCTTGCATGGTCCGTACCAGCAATCTGTGACTGCGTGGCCGGCGCGCAAGCAATTACGACATAGCTTATTGTCGTTTATGTAAACAAGTTTGTCTTTCGTAGATAAATTAAGAAAAGATTCACATGAATAGATGGGATGGTTAGCATCACACATTGAGCATGAAAATCTACGTTTGGATGAATGTGAAGTGTTTAAATTAGGGTTAGAATTGCCCTTTTTCTGTGTGGAAGCTGTGAAACTGTGTGATTTACGATTGTTTGACAACTGTTTATTTTTTTGTGTGTTTATGTAAGAATCTACTGAGGACTGTCTGTTCTGGGATACCTTAATCGTTTCTAGTACATCAGCTCGGTTTTTAAGGAATTTAACCAGCTCAGAAAGTGGTAATTTCGTTTCGGAGCTAGGCAGGGTACCTTTGTGTTGTTCCCATTCCTTTTCAGTCGATGAATCTAACTTGGAGACGATGATATACATTACTAATGTATCCCAGTGTTCTGTAGGTTCATCCAGGGTGTTGAGAGCGCGCATGTTCCGTGTGATAGTGTCGATGAGACTACGGATCTGTGCAGGACATTCCTTTGTTACGGGTTGTGCCGAAAACAATGCCTTTACGTGATTATGTACGAGCAAGCGTTCATTATTAAATCTGTCTTCTAAAAGAATCCAGGCAGTTCTGTAGTTGGCTGAAGAAAACTCTAAGGACTTTATAACCTGCAATGCGTCACCGGTCAACGCTGAACGAAGGTAGTGGAATTACTGAATCTCATCAATATCGTTTCGATTGTCGATGAGGGATTGAAACATGTCTCTAAATTCTAACCATTGATCATAGGTGCCATCGAATTTTGATATAGTTATTGTAGGCAGCTTGATGTTTCTATTCGAGTTACCGTTATTGGTACTTGCCTCACCAACGAAACCTTTGATCATACATTTACACTTGGCCTCAGTTTGATAAAACTCATTCTCAAAAGATTCTCTCTCGGACATTTCCTTATCTAAATCGGTTGCAATAAGTTCGATCTCATCTTGAATGCTAGAAAATTGATTGATTAGCGATTGGAAAATATGAAAGCGTGTGTTTAATTCTAATCTATCCAACTCATTATGAAATTGTGAACTTTGGCAATTTTTTAGATATTTGAGGAACAATGTCAATTTGCCCTTGACCACGCCCCTTTTCCTAACTAAATCGCGAATATCTGTAACTTCCTCATTAGTACCATCCGTATTCTTTGCCATTGTGGTGTTTTGCGTAAGAATGAAATCAAGTACTCACAATTCTGATGCCAATCGATGAATCACGCACGACACGCGTTGAGCACTGGCCACGCGGTGGGGCACTGGAATTCGATAAAAATCACGGTTTTAGCACAATATTCTGGAGAGGATGGGGTAAGGAAACCGATAGGCCTGACCGTATGATGCTGCGTCGCTGGTTTCTTGATCCTGATCCGGCTTTGAAGGTCCAATGTGGGGTAGCCTTGGTGTCCTTGACCCTTTCCAGATTTGTGTTTTTGTGTCCTCGTGAAGGATGCTGGGAGCTCTTCAATAATACGTTTATTTAGGGCAACGAAAGTAAATTATATTGTTAAAATAGTAGATATGTACATTGAAAAACAAGATAGGTAGGTACAAGAGCAAGTACGTGCTGTGCTGTATATCAGTCTGCACCGCGGAATGGAATGACGTGGCCGGCCGACCAGTGTTGCCAACCGTTTTTCATCGCCGCCGCTAGGAAGCGCCTCTGTAGCAGGGTACGTTCGTGGACAAACTGCATTCAAAGTTTTTTTGACGCTTACTACAACCAGGAGCATTATTCTCGCGCCTTCGATATATGAATATCGAGACCTATATTGACAGATTCCCCTACAAAATCACTCGATATAGGAGTAGATATCGTTTATCGAATGCGCGAGAATCATGCCAAGGATTCGAAAAAACATCATCCACAATTTATTGTGAAGTTCTAACCTACGGTATTCGATAGATCCTCTAGTAAAAGTGCTTAATCGTGTCTTTTATGGTTTCCCTTAAATATTATTTTAATTAATATTTCAGATAAAAATCCATATTTTCATATACAATTATTATAAGGACAGTGGACACAAAAAAAAATATTAAATAAATTAATCATTCTTTTTACAGCACACATACACTATTTTTTATAACTGTTTAAGTGCACACTACCCAGTGCTTCAACATGGGATGATTGACCCTAAGGATTGACCCTGTCGATTTACGCCATAAAAGTACAGAATGTTGTTTTTTCAAATTCTAGCCGGTTTGATTCCTGGTTGTGGCAAGCGTATTTTTAAAAACTTTGAATGCAGCTTTCTTTCTTTTCAAAAATAAAGGAATGTGTCCTTGGAGTAAAATTTGCTATTTCCATTATTTAGAGTACTTTCCCTCCAGGGTCGTGTTTAAAATTTCCACCCTGTATTGTATAGGTAACATTAGCTGTTTAGAAACACAAATTAAACCAGCGATCAGAAGCTTAATCCTTTTACCGGCGAACCTAATCCATTATCTAGTAGATAATTATATTTGTGGCTCGCTCTTTGTACTGTGTTTAACTTGCTCCTAATAATTAGAGAATGAACCATAACATCGGGCGTATTCTACCAACCAATATTACCTTATTATTGAACGAGAACTGACTACGTGCACACGTCTCGTCGTATTTGAACGAAGTTCTGACTTTATTGACTGATCCGACAACACGTTTAGCGATGGCAGGTGATCCTGAAGAGGTAAATGAGAATATTCCAGACCACAGGTTACCAGCTCAAAAAAATATTGCCGGCAACATGTATTCTCTCAAATATGCATTGTTAGTGGAAAATTTACTGGGAATATTTCGACTACACAGTGATGGAAAAAAGTTCCTACCACCTACATTTAAGTTTAGAATGAGAATCTTGTATCCAGTTGTAATTTTGTTGTTATATATTCTTCAGCACCTGTATCAGCCTTTACCATTGATATACTTTTTTTTGCTCATGCTGCCTTGCATATTCGCGATTTTATCAATATTTTCCATGCACAAGACAACTGTCAGGCTGATTCAATTACTTTCTGAAATAGATGATATTCTAGACGTAATCTCTATTAAGAATTTCTACAAAGTTAAGCAAATCAGCATTGTCTTAAGTCGTATTTTATTATGGTTAATTCTAAGTTTATTACTAATAATTTTTGTTAATATTGGTAATGATCTTCCACATCCCAACATTGTGTGGATGATAACCATAACTCCAGATTTGGAGGTATTTATATTTTGTATTTTCATAATTATGGTGAGACAAAGGCTGCAAATAATTAATGAATACTTAGCTAGAGGTATCTATCAAAACGAAGGTAGAAAATCTTTGACACTTGCTTATATTTTAGAGTGTCATATTAACTTCAATTTGAAAAACAATGTTGACTTAGTATATCTCACCGTGGCATACAACAAAATTGCTGAGAAATGTGATCTCCTCATAAAAGAGTTCAGATTCCCAGTTTCATTCGCTCTCTTAATAAAAACTTTGAGCCTTGTTATTGATACAATTGTAAGAGTAACTTTTCTTCGCAATTATAATTTTGATACGGAAATAGAGCTAACAGTTGTGTTATCTGTCTGTATAACTGCAGTTCATTTATTATTCATAGGTATTTTATGTGTCACTTGTGAGGGTCTGTTAAAAGCAAGACAGGAAACAAGTTTAATGGTAAATGAGCTTGTCATGAACTATAGTCTCCCTAGACCAAAGAGGGAACAAGCAAAGGTTTTCAAGAGTCTGATCAACGCCTGCCCACTTCATGTCCAAGTTGTTAGTTTGTTCTTTTTAGATAACCGCTTTTTTCTAAAATACTTAGTTTTTTTCATTGTTATCACTACTTCCGTTTTAAATTTACAGGCTATATTTTTTACTTAAGGATAAGGGAACATAAATTGCATATCATGAGAAATGTTAGTATATACTATATTGTCTTTGACTTTCTGAAATAGTTATGACGTTAGTAAATATTTTCTATTAAGTTTTGTAATTAGGTACGCTTTCTTATAAGTCGATTAATATTAAGTTTATATTAAGTACATTGCAGTTCATAACAGTTACTTTTGTTAACAACTCATCAAAGCCATCATTCATCATTATATTGCAAAGATATTATGTGTAATAAACGTAAGTTCAGATTGACAATGATATTTTCGTTAATTAATAAGGTGAGACATACCTACTATGGTTTTTAATATACTTGCATTTTTTCACCTAAGGTTAAGAACAGATTAGGGTCATATCATGAGAATTGTAAGTTTAATCCTGAAATACCTATAATTTACCGTACTGTCACACTGTTACTGGTTGCGAAAAATATTCGTCATCGAGTAACAGTGTTGCTAGTTGGGATAAATTAATTCACATCGAGTAACAGTGTTGCTCGTTTGGATACATTAATTCACATATCGGGTAACAATGTTACTGGTTGACGGTGGGTCTTTTTGACCGAGCGAGCGAAGCGAGCGAAGCGGGTCCGTTTCAGGATTGGCCAAAAATGCTTTCGTATGTTTGTTTGTTTTCCTGTTCTCCTCTACAGGGCGTATTTCACAACCGATTCGCGTGGAATTTTGTGAGTAGGTTGAACAATTAAGTAGTTTTTTTGTCGAGCCAGTTTTTGGTTTTTTTCAAAATGGCGGAGATATAGGGTTTTAAAATTTAAAAAAATCGCTACAACCCAAACGGATCAATGGATATTAACAAATGAGGTATTGTTGGATTTGTAAAAACCATAAGAGTGCATATAGTTTTAGTAAAAAGTCAATAGGTTGTATTTTAAATCACAAAATGTAGTTTAAGTTATTGGTGCGGCTACTTTCATACTGCATGTACGTAACCAGGTACATTCATAAGTTTGTATGTGTTATTGAAAGAAAATTATATGGGTTACCGACATACTCGCGAGGTCTACAGCTCACAGAGCCACTAGTAAAGTTAAACGGTACCACCGAGTGATTGACGCTAAGTATGTTCTGACCTTTTTCCCTGCATGCTGACCTACCATACTCGTGGGGGTAGTGGGACTGAACCAATAAATAGTGCTGGTGAATAGTAGAAATAAAAAAAAATTGGTTGCCTGTAAAGTCGGTATACGGGCGAAAGTTTTACGTGACGACTTTGAGTGGTAAAATAATTTTAATGTGAATATTCATTCGATCATGGAAGAGGGGGAGGGAGGCCTTTGCCCAGCAGTGGGATATTACAGGCTCATAAAAAAAAAAAAAAATATTCATTATTATGTCTGTCTCTCTCGCTCTTAGGCGGGCTAACCATGCCCGAGTGGAAGGGACGCGTGCCTCTCACTCGCTCTCATTGTGAGCGCATAACGTGAGCGGAGCGTAACGCAGTTTCTTGAAGTGTCACCCGGCAAACCAATTTATAAGACGTTGTCACGTCAAAAAATATATGGATTTTTGGCTAGTCTGGTCACAATTCGTGTCCTTTCAACTTTCCCTAAAGTAGGTACCAGGGCAACAGACTGTCGATGGAGGTAAATTCTTAAATGTTCAAAAGTTGTATCTAAAAATGTACTTAAATATAAACAACTTTTGAGTATTAAGAATAACCTCCTGCAACAGTCTGTTAAGGGGCCCCGTGTTCTATACAATGCCTAGGTATTCTATAGAATGACGGGATTTCATACTTTGCCGGTAACATCTCAACAAAACTGCAATAGGCTAGCCCCTTGATGATATGGAGTATTAAATAATTGGCTCCATTTGTGTTTAGGGTTCCAATCCTTAAAAAAAGGAACCCTTATCCTTTTAGGATTACTTCGATGTCCGTCCATCCGTCTGTCAAGACCTTTTATATCGGGAACGCGTTGAGGTATCAAGCTGATTGCTCAAGTCTGTGGTCCCTTTCGTATATATTTATAGCACATATCAGAAAAAAAACACAAACAATACAGAAAAGGCAAGCTTATCTCTAAAAAGAGATTTCTTCCAGCAAGCCCAGGATGGACAGGATACATTTTAAATCTCAAAACGGGTAGGTCCTTTCCATATAGCTGTGGAAAAAAAACTTTCTATTTCAATGCAATCAAACGTTACGACCGTCTATATGCTGTACAAATATTGGATTTTAATAGTAATCGCTATAGAATCAATGTGTACTTCCCTACAATCATGCAAGGTACAAAGCAAGGTCTTATTGCACAAGTAAAGAGAATAATCAGAAAAGTGGTAACTGTCTTTCTGCAAAAATATGTGGGTAATTTGGTTGACATGAATGACGTCATACTTTTATTTATTTACGTAGAAACATAAAATTACCTACACCAGTTACGCGGTAACAATTCCCAAGTGTGGTCGGAACCAGCGAGGTGCGCGCGTCCTGCTCGCACTTGACTGTATTCTATAAGCAGAAATAGTAAAACAATTTGGAAAGTAGGCATTAAAAACATCCACCTTAGCCTCATTGCTTTCACAAATGCAACCAATACAATTACTATAGTAGTCATAGTACCTACTCATTAATGGCTAGATCTGTTTATTAAAAGCAACATAAAGGTATTATTCCTCAAAGTTCCGCTAGGGGCGAGACCCGGACCCGAATTCTACTGTACACAAGCATACCACAAGCCTGGCACAAGCTTCAATACGACGCATTTGGTATTCTACTAAAACCGGAATCGCAATTCACAAGCGCCAGCCTGACGCCAGCCTACTTCGTATTCTACTGTCGGACAGTAGGCTGGCGTCAGGCTGGCGCTTGTGAATTGCGATTCCGGTTTTAGTAGAATACCAAATGCGTCGTATTGAAGCTTGTGCCAGGCCTGTGGTATGCTTGTGTACAGTAGAATTCGGGCCCCGGTCGAAAGTCGCGCGCGGCCGAGCCCTGTATACTATAGTCTATTCGTGATAAAAATGCAGTAAAGTCATCACTGTTCGGCGGCCTAGCCACGCCCCATATCCAATCAAATCGTTTCCAATTATCAAGCCAAGATCACAGTGACCAGTTGAAGGCAAACTTTCGAACGCGAAGGTTGTGTCCTATCCTGTGAGTGTGTGTTAACAGATATAAATTTAAATTTCACTGCATTATTATCACGAATAGACTGTATAATAGCTGGTGCCCGCAACTTCGTCTGCGTGTAACTCGTTCTTATCATTTACCGATAAAACATTACCCTCCTTCTAGTGCAGTCGGATAAAAAATATCCTATACAATAATTCAGCTCATGAACTTTAAGTATGTTAAATTTCATTCAAATCCGTCTAGCCGTTTCAGCGTAAAAGACACACAAACATATAAACACACACACATACAGACAAACATTCACAATTATAATATTAGTGTGATGTATGTCGGCGGCCGATTGTAGAATTGAAACGATGAAATCTTAGGCATACCATACCGGGTGGTAGAAGCCTAACTCCGCCCACATGACATGTCTTCTATTAAGATAAAAAGGTTTGCTTACAACGTTTTCCATCACAGTTTCGCAAGAGATCGCATAGACAGACAGAACACTTTATCTCATTATGTACACCGTGTTCTCAAGCAGCAATAAAATAAAATATTAACTCTTCCAGCGCTGTGATTTGTCGCGGAACGGGAACGTGATAATGTATTGAAAATTTAAACGACCAAAACTGGATTCTTTCATTCCGAGCTCCCCTCCGGCTCAGGTGGTTCCGTATATAAATTCACGAGAATTGCCCCTAATCTGTTCACAGATAACACGGCTGATATCCTCTCATTTCCTCTTATCTGGGGGTTTGGTTTATCGTTTTCTTAAGTTTTAGCTAAATATTTATGAGAGCAACCAACCATGCACAGAGCGGTTTTAAGAAAAAGTGTGGGTGACAGTTTTTCAATCCACTATCGCCTGGTTTCCTGGGTGCCAATTAAGTTAATAGGTTGGTTAAATCAGTTTCGGTCAAGCAAATGCCAATCAATTTTGAATTATAGCGGCGCGTGATTGGCTGAGGCTGATTTAACCATTTTTTTTTTATTATGTGGGCGACACCCAAGAAACCGGGCAAATGTCCGCTTGACACTGTATCAGATTTGCAATGGATTTGTGTTAACTGAACAATCAGAAAGAGCCGCTTGCCGCGCGAAACGTGATGTCTCCTGAGAACTTGTCTACACGCCTGCGAAACTCCATAAGGCAAAATCACTGATTCTGACCAGACGTTTTTCTTACGCGAGGTCATTTAGAAAATAACATTTAAATAAAAAATCTAACATTAGCTCGGCGGTTGCTCAATGAGAGGGGTCTACGTCATTACACGCAGGAGGCTATAGTATGACACGTGACATATAAGGTTCAACCACGGAACACAAAAAACAGTGGAAGCCGCATACGCCTCGATTACTATCAGAACCGATGTCGTCAACACTCACACTATCAAATCGTAAACTACAAAGGAATCTTGAATATGATTGGCCGTAGCATTTCACTAAAAATGAGTTTATAAACCACTGCCAGTTAATTTAGTTTAAGCCTTATATCTGAGTGATACTGTTCACTTTCCATTGAACATGTTTGTTATTTACGACGTTCGGATACAAAACTAAAATATGCATACTACTTTCTGTCATCGAGCGTCGAGTAGTGGAAGTAGTTTAGCCACTCGACCTTAAATGGCAGCATTGAGCGCGCGTGGAAAGAAAAATTAGGAATTTATTAAAATTATATTTAATTACTGCTTACCGATGGTACGAAATGCCACCATGCGTGGTATTTTTGGTGCAGCTAGCACTTTTTATTCCAAAATGGAGCAATAAGGCATCTCTACCGCTTTTTTCTATTCCTCGATTTTGAGATTTGCACAACTGTCACGCACAAATCACTGTGACGGACTACAGCAATTTATGGTCAACGACGCTTAATGATGGCACACTCGCCACGCCACTCCACTGTTTTTTGTGTTCCGTGGGTTCAACCGCAGCCCAAAAGCACGTAATATTTCATCCGCGGGTGCAAAGATAAGGAGTTTTGCTCCAATGCCGCTAAGTATCATAATCCCTGAAATATTGGGATAGATAGCAAAATTTCTGTTATGTGTGCTTGGGAAACCCTTGTCCGTTGAAGCAGACATTCTTAGCTTTTTTCGATTTACTATGTATTTAGGTTACATCTTTAATTAACCTAAACCTAGAAAAAAATAAAGTAACGTGTAACTTTCACTATTTTCACTTCTCTCTCACAAGTGTTCTGTTCTCACCGTATAGTACAGTCTAACTTGACATTAAAATCGCAGGTAGTTTTGGATTTTTTTATATATTGATAGGATTCATATATTTATCTGCAGCATACACCCTTTGCAGCTTCGAAAGACCAGTGCTAACTTTGCAGCACTCGAACAACCGCAAAATTATTAGACTTTTTTTGGTATACTCAGAATAAGTCATAACATAAACAAAGTGTTTTCAAAAAAAATAATAATGCACTTTGAAATAAGACTAAAATTGAGACCTAAACCAGCTCAAAGTGTACTACATAACTAAATACATACATATAGATTACTCGTCACTACGTTGGACCACCCGGGGAAATATTGTAATATTTAATACCAATGATAGGTATTTATTACAAAACAAAGCTTCTACTCGAAGAAAAACTGCATCACGGCTATTCACAACTTCATACTAAATGCATGAGTATGATGAAAAGCGAACTCAACCCAACAAAACTTTTTGCCGTGGAAACATTGTTGTTGGCAACATTCCGCGAGCATCGTTCATTAAATAGTCAAAACGAAAGACTGTAAGCCCAACACTCCCAGACAACTTATGCCTTTATATGAGGGCGCAACCTTCTTTGTAAAATATCCTAGATGATACGCGTGGTCAGTCAATTTTAAAGTGACTGTCGTTAGTTCCTTCATCTGCCACACGCTTAACACAACGTTGGTTGTTGGTTGTTTCTTTGTCTTATACGACACCGCTGGGAGACAAAAGTCATGCAAGTTGTGCAGAGTAACAACTGCATAGCAACTTGAGTCATTTCTCTACATTTAGTAAATAAACTTTCGTGTTTGCTCTCCTAGTTCCACCATACATTGTTGTTAGGCCAGAAGCGACGTGTTTCACCACACACATACAGGATGTAATAAAAGAAAATGGAAGCCATGAATGAAAAATAACTAAGAATTGCAACATATTTTTTATTTATTCATTTATTGTGTTGGTGTATTATTATTTAAAAATGATTCTGACTATTCCAAGAACAATAGGGGATTTTCTGACAGCTAAAAATATTTCTGTAATCTGCTGACAGATGGATTTGTATAGACATGAATTCATATGACACAGTCTGTTGTTGTCACAGAGTAAGTAATTTTTGACCGATCTTGAACGCAGCCCATAGACTGTCTGCCGTGTGAGAGCAACACGTCGCGGCGTGTCAACCAACGTTCTTGTCTGTCATTCCGTCCGTTAACCGTATCGCGAATAAGTCTTCAGTAATATTTGTATCGCGTTCCACATGTGTGTTCATTACACGACCACAGATTAAGTTCTTCGGTTGTTATTATTGGGACTGGCAACTTTTCTTCACTCATGTCTGGCCTACGACATCTAGTGACGAATTTGGAACTACTGAAGTTGTATTTTTTTTTAAATCTCCCATTAATATGATAATAGCTCAAAACTCATTTTTGACGCTTTTTTGAACCGATTCCGATCACACTTGGAGAGCGTAACACGTGTAATTAAACTAAAAAACTAAAGTGTGATGTCATCCATGTAAACCAAATTGAATATTTCTTTACATACTTATGTATATAATTTTTTTGTGAAAAAGTGAAAAATAATAAAGTTATGATTTAATTTTGGGACTCAGTTCACACTTGGCCGATTTAAAAAAATAACTTGATAAAACCTGCACTTGAACTTGCTTGAAATATGCTTGTTAGTGGATGATATTTATGTAATGTAAATGAGGTCATCACTTATCTGTGCGTATGGTAAAACAACGTTTTCAAATTAATCGTATAACCATGCCTTGTGATGGAAAGGCCATATTAGCCAACACCTGAATTTAAGGTAAATATGCATCCGAATATCCGATCACTGCTTTTATAAATAACGTATCGTGATTTTAGACGAATCGTCAATGTGCCGTCAATCGTCGTGTGAATGTGCCGTCAAACCACTCCAATAAAACTTCAAGGCCCCCATTTCTCACAATAGTAGAATATTTATCGTAGTAGATTTTTTTTTGTTGTGCATGCATAATTCAAAGTACTCGTACCTACATGCCGTAGGGGCGTAGGGGCACCGCATTGCGACTAGGAAACTCGCCAGACAAGCTCACGACCAACGCATAAACTCACCGACCTAATTCGGATGTTTTTAGGTGCTCCTACTTCTTCTGCAAGACTGATTTTAATGTGTGTGTGAAGAGGACTCTACTGTTACTCAATAGTGGATTCTTTGTGAGACTGTGACGACGATGGTAATGATTCTTCTTATTCTTACCGCGGTAAACCAGCGTGGCAGAGTAAAATGTATAATGAAATGATATAACATAGTTTAGTAATATAATTTATTTATATTTTATTTTTTACTTTAACACATAGGCCTACCCGTTTTGAGATTTAAAATGTACCCTGTCCATCCTGGACTTGCAGGAAGAAATCTCTTTTTAGAGATAAGCTTGCCTTTGTTCATGCATTTTCTGTATTGTTTGTGTTTCTTTTTTTCTGATATGTGCATTAAATATATACGAAATATACGAAACATAATGGTGTAGTCAAATTATATAGTTTTTGAATAACTACCAACAACCTTTGTTTTTGAAGCCTTTATAATAATAATTCGACCGATCGGCACAAAAATAAAGGCAATACCGGTATAAAGGTTCGGTAAATTCTTTATCAACATTAAAGAATGGCAACATTTAAAGACTACTGCGTTTTTTCTTTAATGACATAAATATTTGGTTTAGCGATCAAAACACGCAATGTTGCCCTAATATTATGTCACATATGTTGCCATTATTTTTAAGTCTAGCATTTCTTGACAAAGTATAATTGTCCGATAAACGCAAAATACTGCCGAGGCCACATCACCGGTTCTCAAAAATGAAGGTATATTCCCTGACAAAAACACAATAAACGCCGGAAAAGATGTGAAAACTTTCGCGCTTATACATCAAACGAAGGAGTCCTCCGATTTTATGCTCACATTACCTCGGGACCCTCTCGACCCTTCGATCAACTACCAACGAGACCAACTTTTTACAATCCACAATCCAAGGAGTTGGAGAAAACTATAAAATTTCTAATTTTGTAAGCGATCGGAGCGGACTGAGTGGATCGATCTTGCTTGTTATTGCAAAAAGAAAAAGATAAATAAAGGATGGTACGACTGTGCTTGACTTGGCGGGGACACTCTCGTGCCCCCAGATGTACAGGCTGTAGAACTTGCGGGTTTCTTCAATGAGACTGTTTTAGCTAATGTAGGGATTAATATGTATCTTAAATGTATCCAAATTGCTTGATATCACGCAACTTGGATTCACTTACGTCATTACGTCAAACACTCTCTCAGCCAATTGCAGAAAGATCATAAAATTTTAATGCCCTATTAAATGCTAATGGCCTGTCAGTGTCATAAAGTTTTGATTTTTTTTGATAAAACATGGCTCTTATTTCTGAGTACATAATGCTCATAACATGACAGTTCACTGTCAACCTATATTGACATATTCCCCTACAAAATCACTCAATATAGATTACTAGATGAAAACCCGGCTTCGCTCGGGCTCGGGTAAAATGTGAATGTGGGTACAAAATGAAGGTAGATATTTCTGTAGTTATCGGTTCTCAAGGAATATTAAAGGCAAAGCAAGGCATAGATTCGTTTAGCATCGTTCATTGTGTTTAATAAATATTGTAAATTAAAACTACAAATGTTTTTACTTAAATAACTTTAATTTAAAATCAACCTTAAAATAAACGAACTTTAATTAACAAAACAAATAGTTTTTAAGGTTTACTCTCGGTAAACCTCTCTGTTATAAAGCACCCAGTCTTTTTATTTACTTTGGAAGGTAAGTATGGTTAATTACACAATAAAGAACAACATTTTTACTACAACAACAACATTAGAACAACATTATCATACAATTTCACGATATGTTTCATGGGGAAAGTTGTTCATAATGATGGGTACTACCATTCCCCAAAATATGGTCAGCTAATTAAATGTCACCCTGTATGTATACATTTTTCGTTAAATATTTATCACCTTATTATGGTATGGTATTAATCAGTCTTTTTATTTACTTTGGAAGGTAAGTATGGCTAATTACACAATAAAGAACAACATTTTTATTACATCAACAACATATAAGAACAACATTATCATACAATTTCTCTATATGTGTATACAACATTTTTCGTTAAATATTTATCACCTTATTATGGTATGGTATTAATCAGTATTTTTCTTTACTTTGGAAGGTAGGTTAGTACTTGCCATTGCCATTGTTTGCAGTTTCTCGCAAATATTTTGATTTTACAGAAATTGCATGCCACTGGAAGTAAATAAGTACTTATTGAGTCTTACTTACAATCCACAGAAGAAAACATACAACCAAATTCACACAGTTACTCACCATCTTTACGAAGAGCCCTTCGTTGCATCCATTTTCCACAATTGTGGCAATGTTTGCCAAATGCAAGGAGATTCGGCTGCAAATGCAAAATGTTATGAAAGACCACGCTGAAAGAATGCGATCTTGCCTGGCACAATAAATACTTACGATTTTCGGCATAATATTATGTTTCTTGCACTCAATTCAATTTTTCACTGGCTTCCTCAATGATTCTGGCTTCTGCCAACAGAAATGTGATTACTTTCTCTGTGACAGAAATGAATGGCACGGTATTTTGTCTGTGAACTATGAATCGGCATTTTCTTCTATTAAAGCTACATCCACACTATCGTTCCGCACGTTTTTTTTGGGATACCATGCTTAAAACGACCATTATAGCCATTATAGCTACATCCACATTTCCTTCGGCATGTTTTTGTTGGGAAACTATGCCTAAAACTACCATTAGGCTACATCTACACTATGTACTAATCGTATACAGAAAAGGAACATGAATGCAACCGCAAATAAACGCAGTTTACCGGTTTCTAACCCTAGAAGACATGTGTGAAGAGACCATTGTCTATGGCTCTAAGTTACGTGGCCAATATGGCGCCTGCGATTTGTCTGTTCAGTAACATTAGAATTTAACAAAATACTCGACAATCCGAATTTTGCGGATATATGTTGTCGACTCGAAATCTATATTTTTTTATGTTTTATTATTCAGGTAAGGTTTTGATTGAGTCTACCGTACCCCTCGACGGAATTATTAATATAGAAGATGTAGATACCGTATATTTAGTTGTTTTTTTCCATCAATCTAGACTATCATAACCCTAGAACGAATTAAAACAGATGACTCGTGGATGACTTACATGTTTTTACAGAGAACATTCCCTTGGGCAGACGAAAAATTTATTTTGAATCAAAAACAACTGAAAAACAGTAGCAGAGGTAAGTAAAGTAATATCATTACACATTTTGAAGGCAATATTTATGCAATTGTTCACCGAATAACTGGCTTAAAATGGGTTCAATTATGCCTAAGATAGTTGACGTGATAACGTCTTATAAATCGATGAGCACCGGCTGCACGTTCGAAAAAGTGCCACGTTCCGCCCGATGACGTATCAACGCACAGGCACATTGCACATCGGCACCGACGCCGCAATTCAGCTATTTTCGCAACTTGGCAGCTATTTTCAGCAGGTGGCCGAGTAGTATAGAAGTCAAGCGCTCAACGCAAGCACTCAACAACGCGGATGGTCCTGAGTTCAAACCCACAGGTTTACTTTTGTGTTTTTTATTTTGTTTACATTTTAGTAGTAAAGTGTTAATTATTGAGGTTGCACAATTCCTCGGGTGAGCGAAGAGCCCGCCTTTAGTTTTAATTATTGATTTAGACTGTTAAATTGTTTGAGCATGCGGCCCTTCACTTCACATGTAACCGCTTCCCCCGCTCTCCGAGTTAAGAACCGGATTCATCATCATTGGCGAAAAAATCGCGGCAAAAAAAAAGAGTTACGTATTTCAGCGTTTTCCAAAATTCAACCCCTTAGAGGGTAAAATGACAGCTTTAAATAAACGCAAAGGCCAAACCCTTAGGGCTAGAAACTGAAAATTTCGCTTCTTATGACGTAATCACGTAAAATTGTCGTCCGTTAACCGACTTCGAAGACAACCATTTTTTATTATATAAACGTTACGATATGGTTAAAGGGGTAAGTGAAGTGAAAGATGTGTTCTCAAAATCGGCTTCATAGTGAAATTTTCAAAATTATATCAATTAATGGTGATTAAACTTTTACCACCACTGACATGTATAGCTTATTTATCGCCTCAGTCAGTTCTGAAATCCTCATGCAGAAGATGTTGCCGGTGGACTAACAGTGACCCAGATATTTATGTAATAAAACAAATGTTTATGTTGTAACGTTACACATAAAATAAATATGTGCACTGTAAAATGAACTAAGGTACCTCCAATATTTAACTTAAAATCATAAATACACGAGACCACACATAATTATATGAATACACAAAATCAACGCTAACACATACAAATCAAAGTCCTCCCAAGTTGAGTAAGGTTATCCCAAATATAATTGCCTTAACAAAACACGCCAGTGCCGCCATCTATAGAGGAGGGGTCTCCATACATCAAGCTATTACGCACAACGAGACACTAGGATAAATAACAAAGTGTAAAAAATGCACACAATTTTGAGCATAACGTAGCAAAAAATACGGTGCTTTTTATTTCTAAGCTTGATTTGGAAGTGGTATTGCTGGAGTAGATGATACCGGTATGAATGAACGCAAAGCCGGTACGCATGCGTACTACACATCGATCCGAGCCACAGGATAAATAATGTATAGAGGGCGGAAAATTGCCCGTATTTACTGCTCTTACGAAAATCCGATGTGAAAAATACAGGAAACAAATCTTACGCGATTGCGGGTTTTAGGTTATTATTATTTTAAGGATTTCTTTTTTAAAATTTTGACGTATTTTTGTTGCCGGTTTACTAATGGAAAAGCTTAATTTACGTATTTGCATTTTAAGGAATACCTATTCATTAGTAAAACTAAGCGGAATGTAGTAATCACAGTGGGAATTTATATTATCATTTTGTCTTGTCTTACATGACATATTAATAACCAAATCTATCCATATCCACAGGCCTAGGTGATGGCCTATTCGATTCTGCGCAATACGGCCTCCCTTGTTTTCCTTTCACACCGCTAGAGTCGCGACTGTCGCCCCCTGAAATTCGGGCGTATTTGTCAAAAAAACAAGTGAAAATCCGTATTAATTTGGTTATTCCGTCTCACAAACTTTAGCATACGAATACCCTTATATTGTTCGGTATTTCTACCGTATTTTGCTTAAGTTTCGCGTGTCTTATCAATATATAAATAACCTAAATGCGGTTCGATTATTTACTTGTGTGCGTGAAATAGTCCTGCGAAATGCTGAAAGAGATTTTTTTATGGAGCCTGGTTGCGTTTTCCTGCTGTAATGGTAATCCAGATGCCAAGAGGTTGTACGATGACCTATTGAGCACTTATAACCGTCTGATAAGGCCCGTGGATAAGAACAATAATACAGTGTTGGTGAAACTAGGCCTACGGCTGTCGCAGCTGATTGATTTGGTGAGTTTAAGTACGTTTTTCTTTTCTTTCCAAAGTCCCTTTGTTTGCTAGAAGAAATCTCTAGTTAGAGAGAGATATGAAGATATAATTAGAATTTCTGTCCGGATTTTGAATTTATACATACTATTGTGAATTTAAATTTTAATCTTTTGAATTCTGATTTTTTGTAAAATTGATTTGTTTTAAATTTATTCAATACTGTGTTTTATAACTAGTAGCTGCAATTTAAATCTATTATTTATATTGTATTTTATTTGAAATTTGTGTCGTCTTGGCCTCGGCTGTAAAGGCACATGATATTTACATATGTTAATAAATAAATAATAATAAATGAACGTGATTTATGTGAAACATTTATGTATTAGAAGTATGATTTAGTAACTAGATCAATAAATAATTTAAAACTCAATATCATACAGACGTCTATTTAAATTTAAACGTTTTTTAGTAGTAAGTTAATTGTATATACATATCAATAAAATTGTATATGATTTGCTAAAAAAAAACAGAGACCAAAATTACGGCCGTATCTTTTGACTGCAACTCAGAGGTTTGACTTCTTCACAGCTTAAAGGACACAATACCCAGAGTAATTGATTTACCTTCAACAAATTACGTCCACGTATTTCTGAGAATTAAGGTCTTCATGACGGACAAACGGACGCACAACAAAGAGATTTTGTAATCAAGGAAAAAATAACCTTGTGGTTGTATTTCCTTTTTAGGGTACCGTACCCGAAGGGTGCCAAACGGGACCCTATTACTGAGACTTCGCTGTCCGTCTGTCGGTCCGTCCGTCCGTCCGTCCTGTCTGTCACCGGGTCCGTCTGCACGAACCGTAATAGCTAGAAAGCTGAAATTTTCACAGAATGTGTATATCTGTTGCCGCACCAACCACAAATATTAAAGATATTGCAAATTAAAGGGGGCCCCGATACAAGAGACGTGTTTAGATACACTTAGGCATTTCAAAATGGAGATTGACTGAAACTGTTTATTTATTGTCATAGCAACCATGTCATAGACACATATACTACACATTTAAATATGATAGCATATTTCGCGTCAACCCACATGGTTGTGGTAGCTCAGCCGGTATGATGTAGACTCTCAATCCGGAGGTCGTCGGTTCAAATCTCGTGAAGGCATAAACTTTTTAAATTTTCTTTTTGTTTATTTTTTTATTGTTTTGAGTGCTTTTGATTTGTTGTACGATGGTACGGTACCCTTCGTGTGCGATACCGACCCGCACTTAACCGATTTTTTAGATATCCGTATCTAAAAAAAGGAAGAAGAACCACACCCTGAAATAAATCAGTTAATTTCACAGATCTTTACCAACTTATCTGTGAAATGACAGGTGACACTTGTCCGTCCTGTGTTGCCCTTTTTGGGCATTGCGACCAAAGGGGGCTATTTTCCATTTATTGCAGGGGATCAAAGAAGGGCGGTGCCTTTACATATCTATAAATCTATGAATATGTAATTTCTTGCGGGGAAATGAAGATCATTGGAAATTTTGAGCCAAGTATTCAGTGTAAAGTAGGGTGACTATACTCATATTGGTCAATGGGAAATAAGGTATCACTACTTTTGACAGGTGTCACTAGAGTCACCCGATAAGGTGGCACAAAAGGGAGGAGGCACTAAGAACTGTCATATCTCGGAAACTACTGATCGTAGACCACTGGTTTGTATAGAAATATGACATCTCTCGATGAGATCTTAATTTCGGATACATTTGAATACAGAATCATCAATAAATATTGTAAATTAATTGGAAGGATCGAATAGATACCAACCTCATTTGTACTTTGCCATATTTGGGGAATTGTACCGAGCATAGAATGGGAATTGTACCGAGCATAGAATGGGAATTGTACCGAGCATAGAATGGGAATTGTACCGAGCATAGAATGGGAATTGTACCGAGCATAGAATGGGAATTGTACCGAGCATAGACTGGCAATTCAATGATAGCGGTCGTAGGTTTGACGCCTGTAATTTCACAGATAAGTTGGTAGATTACATACCGTCATGACTTTTCTCATACGTGATGGATGACAGAGGTACTGCCGTGCCCGTACACATACAATACTTGTGACGCTCCGCAACATCAATTTCCTCCAACAAAAACTCTCTAGCGTCATCAAGTTCTAATTTTCGGCCACCGATTTCCTCCGTCAAGTGTTCGGCGCGGAGGGCCCACGACGAGAGGCCTCGAGAGCTCTCAATGTAAACTGTGCCGCCAGATGTCCCCTTAAAATATTTGAACAAGGTTTTAGCTGAGCAAGGGTTTAAAATCTATTTAACCGAGTTAAGCTGAGCGACGCTTTGGACGCACGCACGGAACGCGAGGGATTTTTGATTGCTTTGGATTCATTATAATACCGAATCTACTGGCGGGGTTAGCCTTGTCAAGGGAAAGTTTATAAAGCCAAGCTGGACAAAATTGGTTTCCCAGTTATATCACAGATACTATAATATTATACTCAGATAGACCACCTAGAACAAAATATGACACCGGCGTAAACTGAGATACTACGGAAGCTTCTTTAGATCGAGGCCATTATGGCTTGGTGCAGCACCATCGAAAAATTGCAAATACCACAAGATGGTGCTAGGATTTATTATAAGATTAGCGTGACCTAGTAGTATGTTAATCGAAACCATGGCGTTTAAAGTACAAATCTTACTCCTCATGCCATCTCTTTTTTACGAAGGGTTACTAATTCTAATTATTCAACTGCAGACAGGTTCCTAGATTTATTTGACCACCTAGCAAAATACCGTATTGTGTCTCTGCCAAGACACTTATCTCCAATTTTAAAACAGTAACGGGACACTTAGCTCTTTTAATTAGCTGTCTAACAAATTTTTTGGAGCCTCTTAATTTTAGGGAGTCCTAGTGACCTAGAAAACCCATAAACTTAGGCCAAAGCAAAACAACCTCTAGGTGGCCCTTAAAAAGAAATCGGCCATCACAGGCAAATTCTACCTGTTGAGATTCTGCGGGCGCTCATACAAAAACTTCGTTATTTATTTGAATCATATTTCTCAGGAACAATTAATTTATAAAAGAACAAAAAGTAAAATTATCTGTTTTTGTTTTACTATGTCATCATTTTATAACAGATATGCCACTACGAATTTGGCGTCGTTTTTTGAACAGACGGTTGAGTGGCTAAATACCATTGATCAACATCAATTTACTTTATAGCACAAAAAATAATACATTATACAATGAAAAATGGAGAAGACGCTTATAAAAGCGAGATTACCTCTATCAAGCCAATAAGTGAAAATATGGGAGCAAACGAAACAAGGCCGTAAACTGAATGGCCGTACAACTTTCCCCAATGCAATAAGCATACCTACCTACATTCCTACATGTAGCTAATTAAAGCGCCCAGGTGTTAGTACAGCAGCTTATACTCATTTAGCATAAAACACGTCTACAGTAAGCAGTTTAAGGTTTCGCAAGAGACGCCTCCTGAATACATTAACGGTCTTGTGAGAACTTTTAAGTAGTTGAGCGCTACGAAGTTAAACGCTAGTGCTAAATGAAACCCTGTTTGCGTAAAGCATCAAATGTCCTAGAAGCTCCGGTTGAGTTTTAAGAGGTTTTAAGAAGGGCCTGTAAAAGATCAGGCTGACTATCCCTGAGTTGCACAAAACTTGAAAAAGCATTAGCACAGAAGAGATAATAATAGTACTCCGTACACAACGGCTACTCCCTTCCCCGCGCTGATTCAGATACCGCACCCCACCCCTGACGTCAAAGGATTGGTTAAAGGATCAATAGACTGGGCTAAACGCCTGACGAGTGACGACGCGTATACTTAATATCGCTGCATTTGCCGCGCCACCAGCCCGACCTAGCAAAGTTTACGCACACATTTGCACGTATACAAACATCATTTGGTTATGTAGTAGTAATAGGTGATTATTTTACGAGCGTTTGGAGTGTCCGAGGTGTGGCATTAGTAACAAATGACTATCATATGAATTTCATTATTGAATTTTAAATTCGCTTTAATTTAGTCTTAGGTTTGAGGTTATCTCAATTAAAGTCAGGTTAGTCAGCCTCAACTTTCATAATCCGAAATGCAATATACCTTTACATACCGCATATGAAAAAGCTGAGTGTCGATTTGGACGCACGCCCACACGGCACGCAAAATATTTATAAATTCATGAATAGTTCGTGCGCTTAAGAATTAGTAGATGCGGTATTCATCACATTGGGCAATAGATCTAGAAATGAGTCCATTAATGGGTTTAACCACAGGGTGCTCATCCCATACAAATTATATATGTCGGCGGCCCATCGTAGAATTGGGCACATTATGATGTGCCTCGCCATTTCATGATATGGCAAAGCCATTACTGGGCATATCATGATATGGCGGGTTTTAACGAAGACGTTATCTTTCTAAAAGCATTTTTATTAAGCACTACTTGATGTTTTTTGTGTTATACATGTCAAACAGACACGAAGACTATTCGGGGGCTTCGCTGCGCTCGCCCCCTTTAGTCTTTGCCTAAGCTACCGCAGTTTTTGCCACGATTTCATCGTTTCATGATATTTCACGTTTGGGCACAACATGGTGTGCCCAATTTTACGATCGGCCGCCGACATATAAAATGGCTGACGATATTCATAATTGTGTATTTGTAGCTGTTATGCATTTTAAAACCCAATTTTGAGTTAAAAATAAAGCATTTAATGATGACGTATTGGTTAGTTTTGGATAGTATTTCAAAGAAATCACGAACTTTATTGTTTTAACAGTTTCTAAAAAGTACGACATCTAATTTGACTAGCTGTAAAATAGCATAATGTGCGGTCAGCCTGCTCATAATGGTATTTTTTTATGACAAAAGGCTAGCTCATCGCCGCAGCTATAGACACATAATGTTGATTTATATTTCATGTCTTTTGATACCCATAAATGCTCTAATTTGAGGGGAAAAAAAACAAATATATCCAAAAGAAATTGTATTTATTTACCAAAAGCTTTTGATATTCAGACACGAAGGGACTCATGAGCTGATATCATCTTATTAAACCTTGAAATTTTCTTAATTTTACTACCTCCCAAATAAAACCTGCTCCAAAACGTTTTGCCAATTTTCTCCGATTTTTGTCACACAGAAAAGGAAGATATCGAAAGCGTAATCATACGAGCGCGTATTATAAAGGAAAAAAGGTGACTAAATCAAATAGCAATTTCTCCTTTTCCCGAATGTATTCAAAATCTCGACAAAATATTAAGCAGACAGTCACTTCGTTAGCAGGTCAAATAGTACCTTGGAGTTTGATTACCTTGCTAACTTGGCGGCATAAATACTGGGATCGTAACGAACCTGCGAGGTGTTTCGTTTCAGCTAATAGCATTTATGAGTGAAACAGTTTTGCATTTAGTTTGGCATGTTTCTGTTTTAGATTTTATGACTTACCACATGGACTTACTTCACTATAATTTGGCAGGTAGGTAGTCTAAAGATCCAGGACATTAAGTTCAAGATCAAGGCAATCTTTTGTTCACGAAACGCCCTGCGATTTCATGTCATTGCTATAAGTTTACGGTCGGAGTGATTTAAAATGTTGCCATAAAATTTAGAAAATGTGTTAGGAATTGTGGAAAACATCTCTTTTGTATTAATTGTAAAATTGATAGATAATTCACCAGACAGTAGAGAATTACTAGTAAATAATAGTAAAATATTATAATAACATAATAATAAAAATTGGTTATAGTGATTAATTCCACAGGTAGTTTAATCTGTAGTTTTGAAAATCTAACGAGAAACGAGCTTCTTGATTATTATTTCTCCATCAAATTGACTTTATCTTTCTCTATCACTCTGTAGAGACGGGACGGGCTAAACCTACCGAGAAACCACTGCGGCATAGTACATTGCATCCATTCAATGATCTGGAACTATTTGCGCATACAGGTCTACATTATAATGGGCATGCAAGGCCGGATAACTAGAACAGTCTCTAACAAAGCATTCCTACATTGTGTGTCGTTATCACTTACAGCATGCGATTGAGTTTTCACGGCTTAAAAACATCTTAACCTGTGATCTAAACCATACTCGTACTTGAAGTTGCTTTTGTAAATGCATGGTGACGTGAGTGAGCGTTTAAAAATACTTGCTGTGGACAACGGTAAATACTAGTTAAGCACTAGTGTTACTGGGGATGATATTTATTTTTCTCTCGGGTTTAAAGACCTATTGCATGTCGTGGGGAGATCACAAAATTGATCTTTTAACTTTTAAAAAGAGAAATTCAACTCTTTCGGCCAGATCATGAAATATGTAGTTGGTTTATGATCTGACTAACTAATATTGTCTGGTCTTTTTGATAAACAAAAATATGATGATGTACTGTTTCAGTTTGAAATTAATTGTATATCTTTGTCATTTGTCATGCATAAGCTGTAGGGATATTTTACATGATCATAAAAGGCAATCATCATAATTCTTCTTATCTTTCCCGCTTTTATGTTTATGTTTCGCATGGAACATTCTGCATATCCAAATTAAGGATAATTAAGATTATTTCATGGTGTTTATCATGGTAAATAATTTCACCTATTATTCTGGTTAATCTTGCTAACTAACCGCCATTCATTTCGTGATTAATTCATATGGGATTATTTATTGAACTTTTTTGTATGTGAATCGGATAAATAGTTCAATAAGTACTCGTACGTCCGTCCAAACAACCTACCCACATCGAGGTAAAGATCAAATGTAAATAACGAAACAAAAGATCGTGGTCTTTTGGGGACGCTGGACGTTTAAGATATTTTTTTTATTGACCATTAAATCACATATATTGCTAAGTCATTAAATATAATAAAAATAATTTTTGTTCGGAAGTTGTGGGGTTATGGATGGAGCAAAGAAGGACAAGAAACTCCCCCGTACCTACTTCTTTTAAAATATGTAACGGCCTAACAAAAATAAATGCTATATTGAAATACATGAATGACTCTGAAGAGACAATTGCATCCACGTAAATTATATAACCTGGACTGGCGGCTGTGGAAAACATTGAACCGGCTGAGATCACGCGTCGGGCGCACCAGAGACAACACACGCCGACCTTATGCAGGCTAATGACAATGCCATCGCGATGGCTGACTACTGGGTCTATGAGTCTCCGTAATTCGTAATTTCTTTATTGTACTCATTTCCACACGAAGATGATGATGATGACGTAAATTATTCCATCGTTCATCGCCCAGTTGCATGATGCTAGGCTAGCGTATCACTATAATTATATAAATAATGAATCTAAGTATAAATTACATATTTACTATTAGACAAACTATCTTTACTATGTCATACCCTGTTACCTCATAAGACTCGTCCTGGAAAAGTCAGAAACTTGGATAAAAGCCTAAAAGCACTCAACACCGTCGTACTATTACCATTTAAATTACATTTAGAACTTGTAGAGGGACATTCAAACGGAATCCTGCCCACCCAACTCCTTGTACTGTCATATCGGCAGAATGGAGATGTTCACTTAACAACACTCACCTTTACGAAGTGTGAATAAGAGCGTTTTCGCTAAGTGGTATTTTGGGGATATCACTTGCTTAAGGTAGACGAGTGGAATGCTAACTATGGGTCTCAAAGAGGTGCTGGCTATATGGGGAAAATGTTTTCATCTACATGTCGCTCTGGGAGTAAGTTGGGTCAAATGTGAGCCGTCGCAAAGATGCCTTTGCTCTTTTGAGATATATTTGCCCTTCACCTTCAGTCATAGTATTATCGCTAAGGGAGACGTCATGTCTGGCATCTAGAGGAGACTTCGAAAGGGTCACTGGATTTTGAAAAGGGAATAGATAAAATTAATGGACTGTATTTTTAGCATATAGAATAAATAATCGATTTAAAAGCCAGAATCACAATAATTTTCATATCACCCACCTTTTCCATCCACGCTTCGTTCTCTCAGCACCAGCACTATAATTCGGCAATCTTCGAGGTCCCGGGAGGTGCACACGGCCATGACGATGAACTAGGATATCCAGGAAGTGCTGCCATGACGATGAACGATGAACTAGGATATCCAGGAATTATTACAATACCCGCTCTCAATAAGAAAATAAGAAACATCTAGTAGGCAGCCAAACATTGTATATTGCCTAATGTTTAACCGACTTCAAAAAAGGAGGGGTTCTTAATTTGGTGGTATGTTGTTTTTTTATCATATTTCTTTTATATTTCTTCTTTCGAAAAAGAAGCCCAATAGTTTGGTCCCATTTTTTGAAAATCAGGTATCGGTCCGGTAGTTAGGTTTCTACACGAAAAAACTGTAAAGTTTAATTTGTTTTTACCAAAAGTCAAAGTCAAAGTCATATTTTTTTACTGACCATAAAATCATACAGATATTGCTTAGTCAACGTCAATATAATATTAATATTTTTGTATACTACCGCCCGTTCTGAAGTTGTGGGCTTAGAGATGAAGTAAAGAAGGGCAAGAAACTCTCCTCCGTACCTCTTTTGAAACATGTTAGGGCCTTAAAAATACAATGCTATTGTATTTCTACTTAAGTCTAAGGAAATACACCGAAAAGAGACGTACTGACTCAGTCCATCGCCCTTCTTTGGATTTCTGTGCGCTGAGATGACCACGCAGTTTTTTCATCTAAGTATTCTTTTACACTGTAATAAGACTTCTTTAATAGACCGTTTTTGACACAGTTTTTGAACCTCCTTTCTGGTAGGTCCGTTGCTTCATTAGGTATTTTATTATAAACACTAACACACGCTCCCATAAAAGAATGCTTCCGATTTTGAAGGCACGGACAACTAGCTGCTCTAAACTATTTTGAGAACTAATATTAGTTTGAATTACGTTAATCGGTATTTGGGAGTCACGTTCTCTAAACGCGATCTAAGAATAGTTGTCGATTTTTTTTCACACTATACGCATTAGCGCCCACAGGGACTGTTCGGAACCACAATGTATCTTTTTATTTCTCGATTATGTTTGGAGAATCGAGATTATTTTATCAATGGATAATTAAAGAACCCATTAATAAAAATTACATGTTATTACTGATTTAATATAATAGAAGCATTTTAAGCTGTTTTTGATCAAATTTGTAACATCTATCGTACATTATTAACATGAGAAAACTCATTGCAAATAAACTACAATTATGTTCAATCAGTTTCCGAACGGTTAGTTAGAGCGGTTGGCGCTATGTCAAAACGTCAGTCAACATTCATTTCAGTTTTACGTTCGGCTAAATTATTTATTTTCTTTCAATATAAGGTGGAAATGTGAAAGATTACAGACAGCAAAGCACAAAAGCAGCATCATAGTACGTCTACCTAACTTCTTTGCTCCATGTCTTATAGAAATACGTACCTATGTTGCGAATTTGCGATGTTGAGTGAGGTGTCGTAATTTGTGTGTATGATTGTGTTTTAGCCCAATTATGAGACAAATATCCACCAAATATCACAAATTCTTGCATCATCGGAAGTGTAGGTGCCTATACTGCTATAATCGATCGTCATAAATGGCACAAAAACTGCCAAAAGGCACTCCAAAGCGCTGGGTCTAATTTGTTTGTTTTTGCAGGGTTTGTGTCGGATTAATGCATACGCCAGTATTAAAAGCATGTGATCAGCCTACCACGACTTATTACGCCGTATTAGAGATATTCCTATCGAACTACAAAGTGGTATGTATCCATAAAATATATTCCATACTTAGATATAATTTAGATCTCTGTTTCAAATGGCATGATATAATAAGTATGTTTGAAAGTATTGATCCCTTCTGCAACATAGCATGCGTAGTTACTGACCATGACACAAGCCTCTAAGTGCCTATCAGATGCACATTTCACAAGTCTGTCAAATTCACACAGTAAATTCCAGAGAACATTAATATATTGTCAAGTGGCCGCTAGGCATGCATAATCTTATTACTGAAGCAACATCATAGCGTCACAGATTCATACGGATCAATTCAATGTACCTATAACAAGAATCCATTCAAGTTGAAATCCCGACTTAGTCCATTCTAATTACTATTATGTATTCTTATTCATTCGGAAGCGAGACCGAAGAACAAAATCCCTATTGTTTATTTTATTATTGTCTAGTTTTCATGTCATTTCATGGGATTTTTATGTCCTGAAATAAAGATTTATTGTATTTCAGGATTGCAGCATACACAGGCACTTACAATGGATACCTAATGTGGAAACTATCCATCCAGCTTCCAGCACCCAATCTTGAATAAATGTCTAAGCCATTAACATAAGTGGAATGCAGAGTTTTACTAATAAGGAGGTTTGCATAAGGCTACCTGTGCTGTGGTCCTAGCTATGCTAGTAGGTAAAGTCTTCACAAAATAAAAGGCCCGTTTTGACAGTTCATACCCATGAAGTTTTAACATACTTAGGTAATAAAAGCCAACTGGTGCATACAAGCTAACCGTACAAGTTGCATCTAGGAAAACTGCTTCTATTACCTATGCATTAGGGGTTAAAACTTCATGGGCGTGAACTGTCTAAGCGGGCCTTTTATTTTGTGAAGACTGTAGTCACATAAAACTACTTTCTTTGTAATGGTATTTATTATGAATAAAGACTTCCTTGTTTTTCTGTAATTATAAATGTGTTTTGTAACAGTGAATAAAGTGATTTATTTTATCTATCCATCTTACTTTACTTTAAAATATAATTAAACAGGTTCGCCTAGTGTATGGGTGTTTACATAAGAACCATTTTGATAAATAAAGAATTTGTGTTTATGTAGAATAAATATAATTAAATTAAACTACCTATCATAAATCCATACAGAGCTTTGTCAAAACATAAATATCCAAAATTAAATCAAAAATGTTAAATAAATAACATACCTAACATAATTTACCCATATGTAAGTACAGTATTCTCCAACAAAGTCTGATAACCTTGAAACATTGGATGATTTTGATATAACCAAGGAGTTTTAACTGAAAAGTAAGTAAGCAATCCCCTTTTATTATAATTATTAACCGTTAAACTTTAATATAGTTACTTGGATTTATCAAAACCATGAATATCTTTCAGTCAACTTACTTATTTGTTGGGAAATAGTGTAGTGTACATACCTTGTTGAAATGAAATGAGTTTTTCATCAAATAAATATCCATTTACATAGTCAGAAGTATATAATGGGCACAAAATACAGAGATTCAACATTTAAATCTTGATTTTGAATAACTATGCAGTACAGAATGTCCACAAAATACATTTTCATCATCATCTTCAATTTGATGTAGGAGTTGCCTTGTACTTATTGAAAACATCAAATGTTGTTGTTCGGGGGCTTGAGATTGAGATAACTTCTGACTTTTTTCTTTGTGCATAGGTAACTGTAAAGAAAATGATTCTAGTTTAGTTAGGTGAGTACATGGAAAAATGGGTACCCTCCCTACCTACCTTGTGATGGGTGTGAAAGTTATCAAACTGGGCTTTCTTCAATTAAAAATTCAGGGTCAGTTGATCAGGGTTTCCTTGGTGTATTATCTAGATTCTAGAATAATTTTAACTGCTATTCAGATAGGTATTTCTAACAAATTGATAGGTAACTATATAGGTATACTTTTGAGGGTCTGTATGAATGAATTTCAACCAGTTTCAATTCCATTTCAATTTAGGAGAAGGGTAGGGATTGATAAGGTGTTTGCTACACGGTAAGTATCCTATTGTGGGAACAACAGAAGCAATGCAAGTAGGAAATGTTACGATGATAAGTTGTTGAATTACCTATCGAAATTGCACTCACTTACCTCTAAATAGTAGGTATCAACAAGTAGGTATTCTGTCCGCTCATGCCAGACACCTTTGCCCCTGGTCTGACTGTGTCGTAAGGTAAGTAGATACACACAAGATCACACGTACATACTTTTAATGTTGCAGAGAAATGAAGCTCGAAAAATAACCAATCGAGATTTTCAGCCCCCAAATTAAACGTCAAAACGTTCCGTTCGTCTAAATATATGCTAATTAATATTGAAATTCGACGGAATTCTCAAGAAAATCACATTCTATAACCCACAAAACTACATTTCCCAGTAAACTATTTTTAGTTGCCACCAAAAACCATGCCAGTTATGTTTAACTGCTATCTGTCAAAAAGGAACTAAAATTGGAGAGGTAAAATGCCTTCCGAATACGAAATCGATACAAATTGGTACACTCTAAACTAGACAAGTTAAAATTAACTTTTAAAAAGAAAAAAATATTTATTTTGGCGCCTTCCAATTACCGATTAGAGCTAAGCAACTAAGATGACGTCATGATGACGTTTAGAGAGCTTAGTTCCCCTTTTAGTTTAGTTCATCTGCCTTCAAAATCGGTGCCAATGAGTAACCTTACTGAGTCTGAACGCGGGCATAGCAATCTTATTTCTATTTCTAGTGCTAATACTATGATTATGACCTAAAATCTTAATAACGGTTTTAAAATTGGTCCAAACTTTGCAGATAAAACTTCAACCAAAGAAAACCGCGCGTCAAGCCGTTATGTGAATACATCACGTGCAGTATTGAATGTTATGATCTATGACACACGCCTTTGATAAAAGACTTGGCTAACTGCACGAGAACTGTCCGTTAATATTAGCACAGATACTATAATATTTGACTAATACAGATAGACCACCTAGAACAAAATATGACACCGGCGTAAACTGAGATGCTACGGAAGCTTCTTTAGTTCGACGCCATTATCATCGAAAATTTGCAAATACCACAAGATGGCGCTAAGATATTCAGGATTTATCCTAAGATTAGCGCCACCTAGAAGTATGTTAACTGAAACCATGGCGTTTAAAGTACAAATCGTACTCCTCACGCCATTCTTTTTGACAAATGGTTACTAATTCTAATTTGTATGGGATGAGCACCCTGTGATATTATTAGTCACTTTCCTGGCCCTCGTCAGTGAGAGCGGCCGATAGGGGCAGATAACAATTGAAATGTAATTGTTATAAAACTACCCACTGAGGAAGAGACCAAGCAAAACAAGGATACAAAGATTCACGCATAGCTTTTTTGTTCCATTATATTTCAGTGTCGCTCAATATTGTTGCTTCAGAATCACACAATATTGGATCTATATGATCCCGTTTATGCCTAGTAGACAATAAAGGTTCCTTAATTGAAATAAAATAGACGGTCACAAACTCACTCCACGGGGCCTTAATTGCGTTGCAGTTGCCACGTAAGCAGTTTGGAACCTAAAGAGGTAGTTTGGACTCGTTTTATGCTATTTTTACAACGCAAAGGGCTGCTTTGTAAGCCGGAGTCGCCTGTCGAGGGGTTATTTCCGGTGATTATTGTTCTGTTGTGCTTGTGACGGTTCATTAGATATCGGGATTTGGGGACGCAAATGCGAATCGGTATCGACATTAAAAGGTTTGAACAACTCTTAACAACAAAAGGATATTTCGTACTTTATTGCTCATAAAAGACAAAAGACAGAAAATACAGAGAAGTAATTTACAAAGGCAAGCTTATCTCTAAAAAGAGATCTCTACCAGCAAACCCAGGACGGACTGAGAAAAATAAAATACAGAACAGATAGGCCTATGTGCTCAAGTGAAAAATAAAACAAAAAATATTAATATTACTAATCTACTGAATACAGAATCTACATAAGGAAGTACATGAATACTATATCAAATAAAATAAATAAACCTAACATAAATAAATAAATAAATATATTTTTAAATACCTTCTATATTTATATGAGATGATGAAAGCATCTTGAGGGCAGGTGATGATCTAAAATATTTGTTTTATTGATTGATTTTCTTGCTTCTAGGTTTGTAACAGTAAAGACATTATTTTGAAGATACTATATTCGGTCAAGTAAGTTTGCGTCTGGCCTGCAACTCAACCTAGTAGTACTAACCTTGATGAAATGAAATCAATACAAACCAAAGTTCAAAAGGTACTACTACTTTTGGCATTAATTCGTTTTTTTACAAGCTTGCTTCTTTTGCTACATGGCTCACAAATATCTGATTCTGTCCGTAAGAGACCAGTAGATCTCGTGTCAAGCTGATCGTTTTTTAGGTTGATTGATAAACTAGATTACCAGATCCCCTAAGGAAAAGAGCTTAACACAAATAAAACGCCACTGCCTTAAGAACACTCAACTCTGAAAGTATCTGCCTAATTATTCCAAAGCAAAGTTGGTATCGGTATAAATATACCATGCTATTTAAGGGATTAGATATTCAGTTAAGATGAGGGAGCATTTTTTTTGGCGCATTGCCAATACAGCCTTGTCAGCCCTTGTCCGTCGCTGTGTCAGTAGGGGGGAGGTTAATGACCGGAAAATCAGTAAAATATACAGGATGAACGTGAAACCCCTAGCTATATTTAAAGGGGTTGTCAGGGATGTCATTCTTAGCAACTTTCACTGTGAAACCGAGCAATTTTTCACTTCCCAGTACATTTTGGCCTGAGTGTGAAATAAACTTACACTATTTCTATTTAGATATCGATAGTGTAGGTCTTAAGCAGTAAATGGATCTATGGAACATGATGTCTAAAATTAATAAAATGCATTGTTTTCACAAACTTTAATTTATTTTAGTAGATGTTCGAAGTGACCACAACAAGTTCAGGCATGTAAAATTGTATTGAAAAAAAACAGTAGTCACTTCGAACACCTACTAAAATAAATTATTATTATTAATTTTTAACCGACTTCCCAAAGGAGGAGGTTTACAATTCGTCCGGATGTTTGTTTGTTTTTTTTATGTATGTGCCCCGATAGCGCCTAAACGGGTGGACCGATATGGAAAATTATTTTTTTGTTTGAAAGGGTTTACCTTCCCATTGGTCCCATTAACACCAGGTCAGGATCTGATGATGGGATCCTGGAGAAATCGAGGGAACTCTTCAAATATTATAGGCAGACCTAAAGTGATTTTTCTAAAGTGACTCGTGCAAATGCACATGGTAAGCATAATATTGTGATGCGGAACTGCTGATGAAGACCACATATGGCCACCAGATCTGCTCAATACTATGTACAAATACAATGCGTGGCTGACGGGCAGGCAACGCATAGCCTAAGCCGGTGGACCTAGCGTGGGGTAGCACTGATGTGGGATTTGACAAAATTAATTCCCCAAGGGAGGGGGGATAAGGAGTTACAGTTTGTATTAAACTCAATCTAATCAAATAGGGTTTGTGGAAGTCGGTTTTTTCTAAAGTTTACTTTTTGTTTCAATTATAGACATCATGTTTCAAAAAGCCATTTACTACACAATCGATATCTAAATAGAAATAGCGTAAGTTATTTTTTCAAAACAACCGGGTTCGATTCCCGAGCTTAAAACAGGTTTTTTTAAATGTATGAATGCAGTTTTTCTTCTTATTGAAATCGGTTTCCTAAAACCAGATCTTCGTATGTTTTATAGTTTCAGACTTTCCCGTACTGACCGATTTAAATGAGAAATCCTGTATATATGCCTCGCTGTATAATAATAATTCTAATGGAATAAGAAACTTCGCAAACAAACATTAACATACATAGACATCACAGTGGTCAGCACATTTAGGAGTGAAATGGACGAAAAATAAACGGACAAGCGCGAGTAGGATTCGCGCACTAAGGATCACACTTGCAGATTGTTAATTGCCTCGTAACTGGTACAATTAGGTTTGTACCTACATAAAAAAATAAAAGTATGATGACCCATGTGAACCAAATTACATATTTTTGCAGAAAGACATAAAAGGACAACGGCAGTATAATATCTCATCTTACTAAAGCGTCTATGAAAACCACCTATACCAGAGAAATCCATTTATTTCTGTACAATTTTTCATACCACTTAATAAGGAAGACATTACACAAACACATCTTGTTATAATTTCAAGTAAAAATGCAAAGGCTAATGTCACAGATTAAATTTTTTAGGATTCCGATTCTTATAAGAAAAAAAAGGAACACTTATAAGATCACTTTGCGGTCCGTCCGTCCGTCTGTCTATCTGTCCGTGTGTCATGACATGACCTTTATATCGAGAACGCCTAAACTTAAAAAATAAAAAAATGAAAAACGCTGAAAATATTACTTGCTTAGGTCTATAGTCGCATAGAACTGTGAAAAAATTAAACTTCTAGGTCAACGCAATCGAACGCTACGATCGTTTATGCTGTAAAATTATTGTATTATTTTTTTATACTTTATTGCAATGTCAAAATAACACATTTTACAATTGAAAGTGGACAACACATGACAAAGGCGAGCTTATCTCTATTAAGAGATTTCTTCCAGCAAACCTAGGATGGACAGGAAATAATTTAACAACAGGTAGACCCATGTGAACAACATTAAATAAGTTAAAACAATAAACTACTTAACAATACGTACATAAATACCAGACTTATAGATATAAATATGTATTTTCATAGTAATCGCAATGGACCCAAAACCTATGGTACTATGGACCCTAGGGTACTTCCCGAAGACCGACAACCATGAAATTTGGCACAAAGCAAGGTCTTAAAGCAAAAGTAAACGAAAAAATCTGAAAACTGCAAATTTATATATGTCTGCAAAACTATGTAATTTTGTTTACATGGATGACATCACACTTTTTTTTATGTAGACACCTAATGACACCAGTTTCGCTCTGCAAGTGTGATCGGAACGCTTGGTCCGCAAGTCCTACTCGCACTTGACCGTTTATTTTTATTTGACATCATCAGATGGAGGTTGTTTCCAGCCAGCGGTTTTTACAATATGACGGTGACATATACAGGAAATGCCCGGTTCAAAAGCCTGTAAAACAGTACCTCGTAATACTATCGATACAGTTATCGTATATCGTAAAGAGGGTAATCCCTCTCGCTCCGACGTCTATTTGTTCTCCATTGTAAGTTTGTTTGGCCTATGTTCTTATGAGAGAATAAAGATCACACAAACTTATTATTTTGTTTCAGAACTTGAAAGACCAGATCCTGACTACAAACGTATGGCTTGAACATGTGAGTAAAATTTTACCTCCGTCACGCTTCAGACTAATTATTGATATCTCTCCTAGATAGGCTCTCCATCACTCAATTTTGCTTCCCAGAGGTAGCCTATCGCCGGATCCATGGAGTTATAAAGGTTTCCTCACGATCATCTCATTTAATGTCTGTCTTATTCGCAGGAATGGGAAGACCATAAGTTCAAATGGGATCCTAACGAGTATGGAGGCGTAAGGGAGCTCTACGTACCGTCTGAACACATCTGGCTGCCAGATATTGTGCTCTACAATAAGTGAGTTAAAGTACATTATTATTATTACTTTTAAGAAGTCATAATATGGTACACCAACATCTCCTGTTATTTAAATAATTTAAAGGACGGTAGTTATTAGCACAACTCAAAAAATCTATTTTGCTCTCTTTAGTTCTATAGTACAGTTTGTCAGTTCTACAGTACAGTTTGTAAACTCAAAAAGCACTTGACATTGGATTTAATCAAATAGGGTTTGTGGAAGTGGTTTTCTAAGTTTTACTTTTTGTTTCAATTATATTTTTGTCCACTCCACACACCGCCACATACACCCTCTCACACACACAAACACACCCTCACATCCACACACATACCCTCGCTCATAACACAACACAACTACTTACCACATCCACACACAATCACTGTTTTTTGATACATTTCTTGTTGTTGTTGCTCTTTTAGCTCAACTAGGTAAATAACCGTCACTTAATTATTGTTAACTATATACATAATATTGAAATCCGTAATTGGCCTTATTTTAAATTCATGTTTCTGAATAGCTGTTAGAATGGCTGTGTGATTTTAAAATGAAATCAAATCTAGTTGGTAGGTATTTCTGAACGTTGTCGATGGAATGATTTCGGAGCCCTAATGAATGTTGTTACAAAACCGGGTTGTGACGGGATGGGACATGATGCTGATACAGTATATGACAGACAAGGACTGTGTCATGCATGATTTAGATTTTGCCGCTGCCTTGCTTTGCTGCCTCTTTTACCATTTCCTGTTCTCTTACGATTCTATGCCCGCTTTCAATTCCACAAACTGTAACTTAGGAGCCAACTGCAACAGTTTTTTACAGCCATCCATTTCCAAAATCGTTTTGTTTGGTGTAGTTTTCATCAACTCATGTTCCAAAACGACTAATTAAAACTGTTTCAAACTCGCTTCGATCTTGTCCTATAACTATTGGCTGTTATATAGTCCAGTACCCTGCTACCTAACAAAGCATGTAGAGTCTTAGATGAGGTTGCTTATATCAGTACATATGTAGTTCCTATGGCGCTTGAAATTAATTCTAGTATAACATGAAGATTGCGACTGTATTATAATGATGGTATACGTATGCAAAGCTAAAATTACAAACTACACCACTTATCCCCAATCAAATTCAAAATGTACCAGGTTCGGGAAGTTCCAAACTAAGTTTCTCGTTTGGAAGCAACCCTGTGTAGTTAATGTAGTTGCACGTATTAATTACGCATTGCACTGCTAGCTTGCTTCCTGTTATTTGCGCGGTGTGACAGGGTTGTCACTAAAAGTACGATTTTAGTTTGAGGGTAGTCAGTAAAAAGTTATGAAGGTTGATACAGTAATTAATTAAATTTGTTTTTTTTTTCTACTAGAACAACAATTACGTAGAGGTCGAGGTTACAGACATTATATATGGCTGTAAAAGTTTATTGCCTGCCATTTTCGACAGACGGTAAATACACTCGTATCATATAAATCAGTATTGTAAATCTTTGCATCATCATAAAGGTTTTAGCCAGAGACTATATAACCAATCCAATTGACTGCACCTGCGGGGGAATGCGGCTAGCCAAACGTTTGTTGTATTCAACAGACGTTCGCATACGCAACCTATGTACGATGACAGGCCGCCAGACAGTTTCACAGCGGCTGACCAATCACAGCTCTCTTACCTCATCCCCCGCCGCCCGTAAATTGTTGAGTTGTGTTTCAAAGAAAAATGTATCTATGCGCTCTCCACTGGATAAGTGTTCCCTGGTTTTAGCAAATCCTGAACTTTGATTCCGGTGGTTTCAAATGACTCCAGATAACTTTCTGTAACTACAGTGCTCTTTGAGAAAATGAAGCCGTTCATTAGTCAAACCAGACTAGTAGCTGGAGTAAATTCTAGTGCACTGGCAGTAAAGGACCTTCCAGACAGTGTAGGCTTGGTTTACAACGTGCAAACTCAATGAAAAATCCGGGAAACAAGATCCTGAACCAGGTATTTTTTTACCATGCATTTCTGAGACATGACTTTGACACAATCATCTAACGGAGGTGTGGGATATTCCTCCGTTCGGGGTGGAAACGAATGGTCGTTGGTTTTGAAACAGGAAATTTTAGGGACTGTATTTTTAGGTGAAAAAATACTCGTATTATTCATATATTATTTCAATGAGAGACAAAATCTCAAAAATTACAATTTCATCCACCTTTTCCATCCACGTCTTTGGTTCGCTGATGGTGTGCCTAACAACGCAACAGCACAGGCACTATAATTAATTAACCATTCCTCGAGAGTCCCGGGATGTGCACACGACCGTGGAGAGAGCGACTTATATGAGACTGTCCAGGGAATTCTACACGCTCTGAAAGACCAGCAGAAGAGTTGGAAAGCAGGAGCGAAGGCAAGAGCTCCTGATCAATGCACGAGAACAACTCGATGAAAAGTGAAGGAAAGTGCAGGTACATAATAAATAACTATTGCATACCCGCTCTCAAGTCAAAGGCTGTTGGTAAACCCGACCAAGTCACAAGCCATGATACTAGGAACCACACTCACTTACACAAACCCATTGCTCCTGTATCATAAACGGCATCACCATAGAGTACACTGACAAAGCGAAAAACCTCGGTGTTATTTTTGACAATCATCTGTCCATGTCAGCAAGGTCAGCGGACGGGTCTTTGCGTCATTCCACTCCCTCAGACGACTGCAGTACTTCTGACCGCGGTAAAACAAAATCACCCTGGCTCAGTCCCTTCTCCTGCCGCTAATTAACTACGCCGATGTCTGTTGGGCGAGTGTGAACGAAGATCTACTGAACAGACTCGAGCGACTTCAAAATCTCGGGATTCAGTTGATCTTCGGGCTGCGTAAATTCGACCATGTTTCTCAATATCGCAGAGTTGAGGTGGCTTCCGATCTGTCGTCGCAGAGACTCCTATATTCTTTATTATCTCTTCAATATATTAAAAAATCCGCGCTACCCCAACTACCTTCGAGACCGCTTTAAGCATGTCTTTCCAGGCGATCAGCATCGGAGATCTCACACAGTTTCACTCTTTGCCGCTCCAAGGCATAACACTTCGGTATATGAGCACTCGGTAATGCTACTGCAGGCAATCCGACTGTGGAACGCACTTCCTTCCACCATAAGAGACAGCCCCACTCTTTTCACATTCAAACCCCGGGTAAAAGAACACTTCCTCTCTTTTTCGTGATAGATATTGTATGTATGTGTAAATGTATGTAGGTAGGTGTATTTATATATTGCGTACTTGTTTTATTTAGTAATTTGGTATATTAGATTATTTTAAGTAGATATCTATTTATTCATATTTATCATTAGTTTTAGTTATTTGTTTGTGCACTGACTTCCCTCTCTATAGCTTTTTTTCCTGTCATCCCTAGGTTTGCTGGAAGAAATCTCTTTTTAGAGATAAGATTTTGTACATATCTTTCTGTAAATGTAACGTGTTTTTTATGTTTTCGTGCAATAAAGAATAAACGAAAAATGAAATGAAATAAATTCAAAATACGAAACAAATGGAAGCTATTTATAAAATACCTAAAAAGGAATGGAATTGAATTAATAATCTGTTTTTCTCTTCCCTGCAAAGTTCTAAATATACTTCCTCCTTCAGTATGTGTCAATATTAGATGCATTCACCGTCTCCTTCATGACATACTTATGTTGACTCGGTCGCTTGGGAGCGTATCTCGGGAAACACAAGTAGACAAGTAAGGACCTGTCATCTATCTAATGCTTGTTAGGATGCGGCTTACATGTAAACATTTTTCTTGCTCTTGGCGTTAATGCAGCAAATTCGTAAAATACAAAAATAACTGGTATTGGACGTTTATATTATGTTCCCGATGTCGCTGATAATGGTATCCATGAAACAGGCACACCTAGTGTGGGGATTTAAATGACCCTGTGCATATTTTTTTTGTTCATGGTGCTCCTGGTAGATTAATATTTATATTCGGTGCATATTTATAATAATATTGTTATACTGTGTGTAGTAAACAAAAGCAAAATATATTTTTACTATAATAGAATCTTTGGAAAATAATAAATCAAGTTTCGAATATAAATACGCATCGATTGACACGCAGAAACCTGGAAAGTTGTCAACGTCGCGTCGTCAAGCAGTTAGCATGATATGAATTAGCATTTCCATAATATCTACATCCGCCTGAGGGCCTGAGGGTAGTAAATCTGTAAATGTAATCATAACTAGTTCACGTATACTGTAACTCAGCTATTTATCATCCCGTGTCGTGTCGTCCACTGCTGACGCGCCAAAGCAAAAATTGCCTCGTAAAATATGTTGAATTGGACAATTTCGTCCGCTACAATGATGGTACTCGTAGCTCCCATACAAAGTTGGGACATTTGTTGCAACTGCCTGACCCTTGGAGAGAAAAAGGCATGTAAAAGGAAGACAATATACAGGTGAACGTTTTTGAGAGATTTACTTACTTACTTTCTTTATTGCACAGAAAACATAATACAGATACATAATATTAAGTATATTAGAAAAAAAACATGTACAAAGGCGAGGAAGACAATATACAGGTGAACTTTTTGAGAGATTTACTTACTTACTTACTTTATTGCACGCAGAAAACATAATACAGAAACTTAATATTAGAAAAAAATAACATGTACAAAGGCGAGCTTATCTCGATTTATTCAACTGTAAGGTCCATTTGCACCAAAAACACTAAATACGATTAGTGTCCCTCTCGCTCCCACATCTATTGTTCGCTATTGTTAGTTTGGCCCGCGTGCGTCTTAACGCGATCGAGCCGATTAATTATATTTAGCAGCTTTCAAAATGTATGAAATATATCAAACATAAATACGATCCGCGCTAATCACAAAATGTTTTTGTGAACGTGACACTGTGTTTAAAGCTGTTTTTACTTATTCTTAATCTCAGCTTTTAACGAAGGCCGTATCCTGTAAAATAATTGGAAGAACCTAAAAGAGGAACTATGATGCAAGTCTGTTACCCATCATTGGTGTATTTTATGGTGTTAACTAAATTATGATGTATTCGAATTAATATCGTAGAAAAATTGTCATAGCTGCTGAGATACGAAGGTTACTCACATTCTATGACAACATACCCATATCTTTATCAGAACACTTTCCTAGAGCAAAAACTTTATGTGATTACCCAGAAATGTTGCTCTACTTTCCAAGGTTGCGCTACATCATTATAAACTTTCCGACCTATATCCAATTTTGTTGCAAAAATACTCGTAACTCTTATCTTGTTATGTGCTCATGCGTACTCAGTCTCGAACAGGAATTGCAAAAGCTCTTTACAAAATCATGACATTCATTAAACATGTTGGAGGAAGCGTGACCTTGTTGTGTAAAATAGCTAGTCTAACGCCCGGTTTCCAAATGTACAAGGTGTAAATGAATTAACGCAGAATGAGAAACGACTTTGTTAGGGACATCATTCTGTTAAACTTTCATTATGAAACCGATTTGATCTGAGCAACTATTTTTCACTTTCCAGTACTTTTTGGCCTGAGTGGGTCAGCTGATTTGTATGGAGAAGTGAAAAATGAAGTTGCTCTGATCAATTCGGTTTCATAATGAAAGTTGCTCAGAATCATGTCACTAACAAAGTAGTTTCTCATTTTGAATTAGTTCATTTACACCTATACCCTATAATTATAATGACGAAGTAAAATGACAGTTCCGATGTTACCGCTTTTTGGTAGAAAATAAATAGTGATGGGTCAAGAATGATTTAGATCATTCTAATGTCTCAATATAGAATGATATTGATTGAAATGATAAGAGAGCTAGTAGTGCTAGTGCATATAGCTTTTTTTGTATTTAGGGTATAGTATAATACATTCCATTTGTAAAACCCATTTCAGACTTTTAAATTAATCTTCATTTTTTTGCTTGTAACATTTTACCTCTCTTTCAGAAACTGGGTGTAATCCCTTCTGCTCTGCCCCTTTGAATGAACTCTATTTATAGTAAGTTAAGCGCATTTGTTCTCTTTTAGGGTACCGTACCCGAAGGAAGCCAAACGGGACCCTATTACTAAGCCCACGCTGTCCGACTGTCCGTCTGTCCGCTCATCTGTCCTCTTCACAGAATGTGTATATCTGTTGCCGCAACAACAAAAAATACCGAAATACGAGAGAAATTACAAATTAAAGGGGGTCCCCATACAAGATAATTGTTTTGATACACCCACGCATTTCAATTAGACAATATTTGGCGACAAGCTACATACATCGTTGAGGTAGCTTAGCGGGTATGATGTAGGCTCACAATCCGTTGGTCATGAGTTCAAATCCTCGTGAGGGCATAATCTTTTTTATCTTATTTTTTGTTTTTGTTTTATTGTTTTGTTTGAGTGCTTAAGTTTTGTTGTACGATAGTACGGTACCCTTCGTGTGCGATTCTGGCCCGCACTTGACCGATTTTCATTATTCATTCTTTAGGTTTTGATTTCAAACGGCTTGGGAACCGAAATGGAAATGTCAAACCGGAAAAGGAAGGACTGTCATGAACCGTGATGGTGGGTTTCTGAACATCATACAAAGAGCTGATTATATTTTCAACTTTGGTAATCGGCAGAATGCCTACAACTATCTGCCACTAAAAAAGACAAACTTTTCTAATTTTTCACTTATTCCAAACACGTCACAAACATAATTTTCTTGAAAATTTTTGTTTTTAAATACCTAGAACTTATGGAAACTGAAGATGACCCTCCGAGTCACGCTTATTTGTTTTGGTCCAATTGTTTGAAACTTGGACTGTTTTTATTGGTCTGTCAGCGGTCTCCATTAAACAAATATTTGATAAAGCCTTTTTTCATAGTTGTATATTATGATGTTTTTACAATACATTTATCTTACTATCTACAACTTTACCTAAATGAACACGACATCCAAAAATAGCAACATAACACCTTTTTTCACTTTCACAATTTAAGGTCACGACATAGCGGAAGATATTGGTAGCACATGTGTGCAGGAAATACGTCGCAGCTCATACACCGGCAATGATTTATTACATGCCGGTCTGTTTTGACATTACATGATGTATCATTCCATAACGGTTTCTTGCTCGCTATTTTGTACAATCAATTAGCTTCGACTATCGCTGTGGTGTTTGGTGAATGAAGTCGGATTGATGGCAGCTGCGGTTGATTTTTGGATGCCATTTTCTGGATCGTAATTTGTATGTTTATGATAGACTCACGATGTATCGACGTCGTTTGCTTTCAAAAAAACAGAAAAATAAAGTTCTAGTATGTGTGATTCTTAGATTTTTTCCTTGTCAAAACTCACAAACTTTACTTTAAAGGGGTCGTTGTTTGCAAACAGGTATGTTTACTGCAAATGACGTACCATACAGGGTGTAACAGAAAGGAATGTACAAGACGAAAGAGGGTTGTTAGTGAGATCATTCTGAACAACTTTTACTATCGAACCGATCAAAGCAACTTTATTTTTTACTCCACCATACAGATCAGCTGAGCGCTAGACCCGAAATGTACTGATTTAATAATAATTGAAACAAAAAGTAAACTTTAGAAAAAACCGACTTCCACAAACCCTATTTGATTAGATTGAGTTTAATACAAACTGTAACCCCTTATCCCCCCCCCCCCTTGGGGAATTAATTTTGTCAAATCCCATATCAGTGCTACCCCACGCTAATAAGGAACCCCTGTACAAAGTTTCATGGCTCTAGGTCCACCGGTTTAGGCTATGCGTTGCCTGCCCGTCAGCCACGCTTTGTATTTGTACCTAGTATTGAGCAGATCTGGTGGCCATATGTGGTCTTAATCAGCAGTTCCGCATCACAATATTATGCTTACTATGTGCATTTGCACGAGTTATTATGAAAAACACAAAAATCACTATAGGTCTGCCTATAATATTTGAAGAGTTCCCTCGATTTCTCCAGGATCCCATCATCAGATCCTGACCTGGTGTCAATGGGACCAATGGGAAGGTAAACCCTTTCAAACAAAAAAATAATTTTCCAAATCGGTCCATCCGTTTAGGCGCTATCGGGCACTAGACATAAAAAAGAACACATCCGGACGAATTGTAAACCTCCTCCTTTGGGAAGTCTGTTAAAAATAAAGTTGCTTTGATCATGTCGGTCCCATAGTGAGTTATTCAGAATGGTGTCCCTATAGATGTGCCGACCCAGCAATATTGCCATTTTTACGGCAATATTGTCATTTTTACGGCAATATTTCCAATATTGCCCCACACAAAAAACGGCAATATGGCCGCAATGTTGCCGGCCCGGCACATCTATAAAACAACCTAACAACCCTCTTTCGGCTTCTATACCCCTTTCTGTTACACCCTGTATATTGTACCAGGAAAATATAAGACTGGAACAAATGACACCACAAGAAAAAGTGTTTTTCAGAAAATATGGGCAACATTTTTTATTTTATTTTTTACATACAGACACATACATTGCTTCTGGTCCCACACTAGGATACCCTGTGTCGTGGGAACCAGAAACAGCGACATCACTAACATGTAAACATCCAAGACCTGGGGTTTTTTTTGTTGTTTGTCCCCAGCCGGGATTCGAACCCGGGACCTGTCGCATGGTAGGCAGATGCGCAACCGCTGAGCCACTGAGGTCGTCATTCAAAGAGTGCCTTATACTCTTGGTGGGGACATAAATGAACAAAACATATTGATTTATTTCATTTAGTGCGGACGGCGAGTACGTCGTCACGACGATGACAAAGGCCGTGCTGCACCACACGGGAAAAGTGCTTTGGACTCCGCCAGCCATTTTCAAGTCTTCGTGTGAGATCGACGTGAGGTACTTCCCGTTCGATCAGCAGACTTGCTTCCTGAAGTTCGGCTCTTGGAGCTACGATGGTGACCAGGTAGATCATTCTTCTCTTCCTGTTTATACTCTACCATTTGGCCCTTACATAAGCTCACACATATACAATTTACTATTATTACACGGGGTTTCAATAACTGCTTGTTTAGTTCCAGGTAGCTTAGGATTTTTCATATTCTGAGGCTAGATTTTGAATACAAGTAAGAATAATAATTACGCACGCACGCACGCACGCACCGGGAAATACGCACCTGATATATTTACATCAAAGTTAAGCCTTAAAACGCTTCAATATGCTAAGTTAAGTAAAAAAGAAACGTTTTTACATATCTCCACAAGTATCGCATCAGCGTCACCTTATAAATAATGCAAATCATTGGAAAAGAACACAGATTGAACACCGAAATTGGCATATGAATAATGCATCGAGAAAACTCGCCGAAAGTGTGTTATAGGGTTCCGTAGCCGAAGGGCCAACTCTGCCTTTCATTCGATCGTCCTGTCTGTCAGCGTCAGCGGAAGTATGTCATGAACGTAGGTACATATTTGAAATCATAGAGTGTGTATTCATCTCTGTTGTGTCAAAACTGAACAACAGCAGTATGAATACACACTCTATGATGTTGGTAATGAACCACCTCACTGTGGCGAATTTTTTAATTGCTGCCATGCAATTAAAAGATACTTACATATTGTTATGGTTAGCACATCTTTTGATTTTTTTAAGCTAAATAAATTTTACACGAACAAATCGTCAAGAAAAAGCTTTAGTCGCCAATAACCTATCAGATGATATGGAATCCATCATTTGCGAGGTACGAATGCTGTACTCAACCAGATTTTTCTTTTCTTCCCCAACTCCGGCTGAACTTTTCCCCAAGCCGCGGACATGAACGTATCAGTTCCCATCGAAGTTTTCTCGTTCTCAGATCGACTTGAAGCACATTAATCAGAAGAAGGGCGACATGGTTGACGTGGGTATCGACCTTCGAGAATACTATCCCTCGGTTGAGTGGGACATCCTAGGAGTACCGGCCGAGAGGCACGAGAGATACTACCCGTGCTGTCAGGAGCCCTATCCAGGTATGTAATGCTGTACTTATTTTAAACTCGATGGAAAAGAAGGACAGTATGTGTGTGTGTATGTTTTTCCGTATAGCGCACATGCGGCCAGTATGGGTGACCGAATTTTGAAGCGGTTTTCTGTAAATGATAGAAGATTTCCTGTGGTGTTAAAATGTTTTTTTTTCCTACCCTTAAATACTGTCCGATTTTCACAATGTTTTAACATGTTTGAGATATGGTGGGTTATTATTCTTGAGGTGTCAAAACCAGTAAACTAGATGAACTAAAGGCACTTAACTGACAACCTTCAAATCCGGCAGCTCTTGCGCGGTGGCCACAGATTCCATTTTCAAACACACCATTTTAATTAATTTAGTTAGCATAGTTCGTGTCGTCTTCAGAATCGCAGGCAGTATGTAAAACTATACGGTCCACGATGACGTTTATAGTTTGAATAATTTTCACCTATATAATGCAAAGTTCGTCTACATATATATCTATTATATCAACGAATGCATCAATCTATGGATTTCAAAGTTAAGTAGATAAATAATTGAATCGCTGATTTTCAGAGCGGAAGCTATAGATGGGATGTTAAAGTTGGCCCACGAAACGACGACGATTTTCCGAATCATAAAGCACAAAGCACATGCATGGCTTTTGATTTGCCTATAAAGGATGTTTTTAAACGGGCAATTCTATTTTTCTGTCCCCTTATTCACATTTACTAACTCAAATTGACCAAAAAGAGATAAAAGATATATACTTACAGATTTGCCGACACGCCCGATTTTGGTGTAGATGGGGTGGTAACAAATGGAATCTAAGAAAAGACTCTTAACAACTCTTTGCAAGTCATCAGCTCTTGGTACTTCCTGTATTTAAACTCCAGTTCGCGACAAAAGTTCTGAATTAACAGTACAACAACGTTTAACCTGTTTAGAGTGTAAGAGGCCAATAATTTTAACATAGATAAGGGAAGGCGCTGGCGTCGTGGTAAAATTTACAGCCCTTTTCAGAGAGATTAGCCCCTGTTCCTGGAAATTTGAATGTTGTGGAGTCACGCCTTACGTGAGTTACTTAGTAGTTGCTTACTGGGATGAAAAGTAACAGTCGTCAGCTGGCTACTGATTCTAAAATGTATGATATATCGATTTGAAACAAGAACGATTTTATAACCAATATTCCTTGTAGATCTCCTGGATTAACTCGTTTAAGGTAACAAACAACTGTTAAGTTTTAATTTTTTTCATACAGTCCAATTGTAGCCAAGGAACGTTTTTATAACATTCTTTTCTTGGTTCAGGAAGTGTCTCATTTTGCTGGAATAACTTTTTAAAGATGGGCATTTGAAAAAACCTATCGTCTGCAAATCTATCACTCCCACGTCTTTCTATCATGTTTTTTAACTGATCAATCTTACTTACAAAGGTACACTCTAGAGTTCCTTTCATGTTCACATAATCTACAACTATATCCAATGGCTACGCAAGCTGCCACCTTTAAGAGGTGTGACGAAGACGACAACGACCAAACGCTAAAGAAATATAATCTACAACCACGCCAGGTTCACTTCAAACAAATTAACGAGATCAGCCGCACACACACAGCTACATTGCATTCCGTATAAGCACGCGCCGCCACACGCACACATTGCTGAATCTCGCCTCCTTCGCTTGCTACGAGATAGGGCTATGCAAGCAATGCATGCGACGAGTCAACGTCATTCGTCCGGCGGCGGCGCACACTGGTTCCGAATTCGAAAATCGTGGACATTCGGGTCAAAGTTGAGCTATCACGCTGGTTTTTTTTTTACTTACAGCTTTTAACAATAGAAACAACTTTTGTACTTTAGCGTTTTTGCCAAAAAGTACCTTTTCATGGTGAAAAAAAATATTGTATGCGGCGCCGGGCGACACGACCGTGTTAAGCGGCAACCCTAGCCGTTTGAGCAAGAGTAGGTAGTTATCATGCGAACAGGGGCCTAGTTAACTTACTATTTCTTATTTATACTATGCTACAACTAGGTGTAGGTATTCGCATTCGTTCCGTCGATGTATACAGGAAGTTTGAAATTCCGAAGCTGAGTCGAGACTTTGAGAAGAAGCTCGAAGTTAAGTAGTTTCCAACGATGCCTAACTCTAGCACATGCGGCATTTGAGGAATGTCGTACATTTTACTGACGCATTCGAGGACATATCGCTGCTTTAGTCACTGCTTTTTAATTCTTAAATTGATGTGGAATTTACTCTTAATTAAGTAAACAATTTATGATTTTTGACACCTAAAATGAGTGATTGGTTAATTTTATTCTATTATAAAGGTAAAGTCAGACTAAAAACTAGCACGTGTTTAGCACTAGCACTTTATTTTTCACTCCACCATACAGATATTACAGATCAGCTGAGCGCTAGGCCCGAAATGTACTGAGTTAATAAAAATAAAGTTGCTCTTATCAAGTCGGTCCCATAGTGAAAGTTGTTCAGAATGATGTCCCTAACTATCCTCTTTCGGCTTGTACACCCCTTTCTGTTACACCCTGTATAGCGGCAATCCTCACGGGTCAAACTTAATAATTATGTACCTACGTATAATGTACTTTTTATTCCATAGCGCCTCACATGGGGCCTTAATACCTTATAGCCACCCCGGCTGTATACGACGACGTTGCTTCTTCATAAGGGGATGGAAAAAGAACCCGTATTATCAAAATACAATTCAAGCCTATACTTGATTAACTCTAAGAAACCAAAAACTGTTTGTACGGGAAATTGGATACAACGAGAATACGGTTCGTAATTAGGAATGTAATTTGACTTCCGGCGAAACATGTTGCGTTGATAATATGCATATGAGTACCACATGGATACAGGGTTGGCACAGTGAGGGCCAATTCCAGAGGCGTTACAACAATAGAACTTATAAAAAAAATTACTGGTCGGATGTTTTTCCATTGACCATCGACTGCCATCTTAGCAAATAAAAAATCTTTATCTTTATCTTTATCTTTATCTTCAGTTCCAAAATCAGAACATAGGATCGTTTTACTAACAAGATGTGTCTCTCTCTCTCTCGCTCCGACGTCCATTGTTCTCCATTGTAAGTTTGTTCGGCCTATGTCCTTATGAGAGTATACCGATAACGTAAATGTCATTTTTTTAATGATGCATTCTGAGTTTCAAAGAATAGGGACCTGCAAACCAAAACTAAAATTTTCTTTTAAGACATTTGTTCGGATTTAGAGCAGGTTCTAATTATTGCCGAAAGCATAAGAATTATTGCTACTGTCTCACAAACAAGTCACAGTTAAGAATCAAAATTATTATTACTGTCCTAACTGGTAGGCCGGCCACATACAGTCGGAATTCCGAACGCAGTTAATTCGTACAAATCTGTGCATCTACCACATACATACGGAAGTTTTCCGTTCGGAATTTTGGCGGATTTGTATAGGATTGAATCCCGCTTCGGAATTCCGAATCGCAAGAATTCCGGCTGTATGTGGCCGGCCGTACTGTGTAACAATAAATAATCGAATCCGCTCTAAATATCACTGCGTGCGTGCCTGTCTTCTTATCTGGTTTACGCTTTGGCAATTGGCATTACTGTCAAAGATAGAGAATTGGGCTACGATTTTTTTATTATTACTAGCTGACCCGGCAGACTTCGTACTGCCTCAATTTAATATGAACTTTATTGAATAGCAATAAAGTTCAAATTGACTCTAGAAAACGATTGACTCTAGAAAACGTTTGTATGGGAAATAGAAAAGGGCTGTTTTTAGGGTTTTCCCGGAAATTATTCGATTTTTTCTCGCCTTTTAAACCTTTCCTAGACCTCCACGAACATTTCAATCCGTTCAGCCGTTCTCGAGTTTTAGTGAGACTAACGAACAGCAATTCATTTTTATATATATAGATTATTATTTTTTTACATAAAAGCACATGCATTGCTTCTGGCCCCACACTAGGATACCCTGTGTCGTGGGAACTAGAAACAGCGACATCACAAACATGTAAACATCCAAGACCTGGGCGTTTTTTTGTCCCCAGCCGGGATTCGAACCCGGGACCTCTCGCATTGCAGGCAGATGCGCAACCGCTGCGCCACAGAGGCCGTCAAAATTGTAATGTATCTAAATGTTCTCCAGCCATCATTAGCTAGTTGATCTTCCCCGGTGTTTCAGACACCCGCAAACGTGCAAAATCACTGTTTTTGTTCAAGCCCACTCCACATAAGTAGCAATTACATTTCACCGTATCAAACCCATTTAGGGTTTGCCGCGGTAAATTGCGTTCACGTTGAGCCAGCCCCTCAGTTGTGGATTAAATGCCTCAGTATTGTATTCTGTGTTCTGTTTTTGGCTGAATTTTAAAGCAAAGAAGAGTTTATGGGGTTAACGACTCAGATTCTTTTCTTTTGCATCTTTGTTTATGAATTTAAAGAATTTAACAATACAAATATTAGATTCTGAGCAGATAGGTACACATATAGGCATAACATCTGTGTGGGTTATGTATGGCCCTATATAATGGTAGATTTGTTTGTGCTTACACATTAGAGAGATATTCGCAGTCTAGCTATCTTTTGTATTTCTTACCGCTAACGTTAGGAGAGCTAATGTTAGATAGTATTAATAATAAATAAGTTTTTCTATTGTTACATTAGGCGCAGAGGTGGGACAGGGTAGGTGAAGGATAACGGGGGTGATGAGCGAAGTGGATCCCCCTTTATCCTTTGTGTTAAGTTGACATGTAAGAACAAATTGAACGTAAATGGACACCTTACATTAGCCGGCTCAACGTAGGTTAACCCCCCGTCAGTGTGAATGACCGCTACGGGCAGATAAGATTTGAAAAATTGATATAAAATTACCCACTGATGAAAAGTTAAGCCGCTCTCCCAACATAATATGCCGTAACAGAACATATCATGCATGGCCTCGGCATAATTAATCAGTTCGAAAATCTTTTGTTTCAGATATATTCTTCAACATCACTCTGAGACGAAAAACGCTGTTCTATACGGTCAATTTGATCGTACCTTGCGTCGGCATCTCATACCTTTCCGTCCTAGTCTTCTACCTTCCCGCTGACTCCGGAGAAAAAATTGCCTTGAGTATCTCCATCCTGCTATCGCAAACCATGTTCTTCTTACTCATCTCCGAGATCATTCCGTCTACCTCTCTCGCTCTGCCTTTACTGGGAAAGTATCTTCTGTTCACCATGTTGCTGGTCGGATTAAGTGTGGTGATAACTATTATTATACTGAACGTGCATTACCGGAAACCGAGTACTCACAAGATGGCGCCTTGGGTTCGGACTTTTTTTATAACAAAGTTACCAAAACTGTTGCTGATGAGAGTGCCAAAGGATTTGTTGAGGGATCTGGCAGCACAGAAGATTCTTGGTAGGAGTATGAAAAATAAGAACAAGTTCAAGGATGCCCTGGCTGCTTCTGAACACATCAATTCGAATGTTTCGAGCCCCGACTCGCTGAGACATCAACTACCTGGAGGCTGTAATGGACTTCATTCCACAACTGCTACACATAGGTAACTTGGAACAAATTATCAGATACGTCATCTGTCACATCGTATGTATATATCGTATCGTAATTACGACCTCTGTGGCGCAGCGGTTGCACATCTGCCTAGCATGCGAGAGGTCCCGGGTTCGAATCCCAGCTGGGAACAAAAAAACCCAGGTCTTGGATACTTACATGTTTGTGATGTCGCTCTTTCTGGTTCCCATGACACAGGTATGCTAGTGTGGGGCCAGAAGCAAAGTATGGGCCTTTATTTATGTAAATGTTTCTTTAGAATGTTTCTGTTTCTGTATGGCTTAAGACGGTAGTTTTATTTACACTCGTTTCTAAAGGCCAATGCCAAGGTTTTCGAGCAACACGGCCAAAGTTTTGGTACAAAATAAGCCCGTTAGGAGCAGAACAGTCGAATCGACTAGGTCGACTCTTTAAAAAATTAAATCGATATCGATGTATTCGGGAGTACGCTCGTAAAGGGATTGATCTACGGAAAGTGTTTGATGTTTTCAATAAATTCAAGCCTTGCCTTATCTTATCTTTGGAGTATATGCCTCATCCGTTTTATTGTCACCCCGTCCTGTATACTTGTAGATTTTATCCAGATTTCACCCCCAATGTAAGTTGGCTGTCGTAAAACCCTATATTTATTCCTGTATTTTCGCAATGTTTTGATTGTATTGGTCTTTGTTAGTATTTTTGTAATAGTTACAAAGTAACAAAATAACGAGAGCTGCCCCCCTAGACAATGTTACTTACGCTACGAAAATTAAACGAAACGATAACTCAAAATGTATGCGATTTGACATTTTGTTTTCGCTAGACGTCATACTTAGCGAGGCCAAATGTCAAATCCATACATTTTGGGTTATCGTTTCGTTTCGTTTTCGTAGCGTTAGTAACATTGTCTGGGGGCTCTGAAGTCATCTCAGTTGATCTCTAATTTATAATCTAAATTTTTAACTGTATACGACGTCGATAAATCCAACAGTTCAGTTTTAATATGAGGGCAATTCCATTTCATTCCCAACCGAGACAATAACTTTTCAACAATAAAAAACTACTCTAAGTACTCGTATGCCCGTCCATACTCCACGGCTCGCAATTTTCAATCTACCCACACTGAGATAAAGTTCAAAACCTATGAAAAAACATTACCTTGGAAAGTGGAACGGATGAACCAGCGGACCTTTGAGTGGTTAACTACGTACAAAATAATAGTGGACCTCCATTTCCTAACATAAACCAAATATTTCACGCTCAGTTTTAAACGTCATTGACTCAAAGCATACATAGAAATTCCTCTTTCCCTAGATTCGGCGGAATCGTCGGCGCGCTCGGTAGTCTAAGCGCTGGCTATAATGGCCTACCTTCAGTGATGTCCGGACTCGACGATTCTCTCAGTGACATTGTACCACGCAAGAAGTACCCATTTGAACTGGAGAAGGCGATCCATAACGTGATGTTTATTCAGCATCATATGCAGCGGCAGGATGAGTTCAATGCGGTAAGTATCTTTTGAATCCATGGCAATCTTGTGATAAGTTTCAGATGCTGGAAAACTCCTGAAAAACTCAGCCTTGACAAGGATGCCTGAGTACCTTTAAGTGTACCTGAAATTAACTTCTTTATAATTATCTTCGCTATCACCCCCAAAGTGTATCTTATTCAGATTACCCTGTATGTGTATCACCTTAATTCCAGCTCCCTTAATAAATATTTTCATCATTAAATCTATTCATTCATTTATTCCCCCCAACAGGAGGACCAGGACTGGGGTTTTGTGGCCATGGTCCTCGACCGTCTGTTCCTCTGGATCTTCACAATCGCTTCCATCGTGGGCACGTTCGCCATCCTGTGCGAGGCGCCATCTTTGTATGACGACACGAAGCCAATTGATATGATCTTGTCGTCTGTGGCGCAACAGCAGTTTCTGCCGGTTGATAGTGGAGATTCCTAAATCTGTTTATTAAACTTATCTTGTATCATCATCATGTATCATCTCATCCTGTCACCCCTCAGCCTATAGGGCTCTCAGTACTGATTTCCATTTGTTCCGATCTTGGCCCATATGCGCTAGCTCCGCCCAATCTAAGCTCAGAGTCGCGGCCTCTTTTTTCGTCATCATAAAATATCTTGTAATGAGAAGAAAGGTAAAAAGTCAAAAGTTTATTGCATTGCACATGCAAACCAATGAATGTTGGTTCGTTCTTTCGTTCACATGATTCGCTTGTTTGTGTGTCCGTTCAATTTTATTTTACGGTATTCTTGTGCTTAATATCAACACCATAAAAAGATGATGTATCTTTAGTTAAGTTATTATAACATGCAACTGTACATTTCTTACTGAATAAACATTTCTTTCTTTCAATTGTAAAAATTGGATCGATTTCATCACACTGATGAGATTCGTCTAACACGAATGATATCTCATTCGTGTGACGTGAAATCGACCCACGAACGGTGTTTGTTACGCACGCTGCAAATAGCGTTGCAATTGTTACGATTCTTCTACGAGGGTCGATTTTACGAATATTTGTGTCACACGAATGAAATCATCTCATACGAATGCGATCTCATTCGTGTGACGTGAAATACCAACCCAATAGCGTTTTAAGCTTTTACCCATACGGGACGGCATCGTAGCGTTGGAGATATGAAGGATTAGTCCACTCTGTCTGGGTTTCGTTGTATGGCGAAATTCGAATAATTTCCCGGCGTTTGAAATTTGGTATGTGATGAAGTTAGGTAATAAATATTTATAGATGTAAAATAATCCAGGTAATTTTTTTACGAGAAGTTAGGTATTTTCACCTAAATAGGGAAATCCTGTATAACTCTCTGTGAATATGGCCTCGGCCTAAAATAATTTCTGTATACTTACATTTGTATCATTTAACATAGGTATATAAAAAAATCCAGCTTTTTTTCCATTTTGAATATACCTAAAATTACCTTTTTAATATTTTTCACTCTAGCTTCTACAGATAATGAGCTCTTTAATTTATTTACTTTTAATATGTTTTGATATCCTAAAATACATAATTTCGTTTTGTAATCCAGGCGATTTTCCTTTTTAAACATCGTGAATAAGTTTTTCCTGATATACTGAGTGTGAACTAAAGCTCTTTCAAATTTTATTCCTTTTTTAGTTATGACTCGCTGTATTACAATAGATTTTCCAATAATCCAGTCACTTTTCCAACTTTTATTTACTTTTTGGGATATATTCGAAGATTAATGCTGAAACACACTCATAGCCAATTCGTTCCGCGTAAGCACATGCCACGCCCCGCCCCTGCCACACGCACACATGACTAAGACAGATACCTACTAGAACTGGTTTGCCAAAGCGCCCGGCCCGTCGCCGCTGCCGCCTTGCACGTCGCGCTGCCACGTATTTATACAATATGCAAAAGTCAATAAGTACTTTTATTAACGGTTTTCATTTATTAACTGGTTCGCCTACACATCTTACATAACAATAGTTCGCCATTGTTCGGTGAGCGGTATGCTTCTGCAAGTGCGGTTAAATGATTAGATATAATTTCAATACAATATGTAAAACTTAACCTAACTTACGACTACAAATAATTAGATTAAATAAAGTATACTTTTCTTAATTTATATTAATACACACTACATATCGATTTAAAAAAACGGTCAAGAGAGTCCGAACAATTAATTGGTTAGGTACCTAGGTATTACCGATGTTTTGGTTTTTTTTTCAGCATTCTGATTTTACCAATCAAAGGTCATTAATTAAACATTTTTTACCCACTACCTTTGCGACCATTATTTTTCTTACCATTAGAAAACTAATTAGTCAAATAAAATTATCATCACATGAGTTTTCGTCTGATCCATTCGTCTCTATCATACAGACAAACCATCTACCTATTTTAAGCAGAACCCTGCTGCAGAGCGGGTCCCGAGCGCGAATTTAAATTAATAATTAAAAACCTACCTACCATGTATTTATCCTATTTTGCTTATTCACCGGCTACCTTGAGAAATATTCTCATACGTGTAAGCTTTAACTATAGTACTCCGAACCGTTAATTAAACTATTTATTGGGTGGACTTTGCCCACGTTAGAGTGGAGCATAGGCGGTGAAAGCCTGAATTGCATATGTGAAGCCACAAATAACTACGTATCGAAAAAGTATTCGAATCTAATTTTAAGTGACTATTATGTTCAACGAGTTATGGTTGGAAATGACCTCGCTTGACTTTAGTGGCGAGTCGCGTACGGGTATGGCTTGGCAGTGTCTATAGCGAGAGCGCAAAATTGTTTTGTTTAAGGCGCGCGCGGCGCGGCAGCGGCGCGTCTCTCGGCACACACAGTTTACAAGTAAAAACAGGTATTTTTGCGCCCCGCACGCAATTCCGTATGCAACTCCCGGCCCTGGTCTTATTATTTCTCATGAACGTCATCAAACTCTTTCTATAGGATACTGCAAATACGTAAAAAATCTATGCTTACTTAGTACTCGTAAATTTTACCTCTCTATCGGATAAACTCAGTTCCCAAATAAATACATGAACAAACAGATAAATGTGGCAGAATGAGGGCTATGGAATTCCCACTGATAGGTACTACCAATACCTACACTAATCTCAACTCACTAACTATTTGTAAATAAAACAATTATTTAAAACCATAATCACATTATTTTTATTTTGTTTCATTTCCATATGTTAGACGTAGGTATACATCACGTGCATGTGCAAACAATCATTTTAGCAAATTCTACAGATAAACTAGCCGCAGTAGGTAACTAACATGAATGATGTACTAGATAGAGATATAACAACATTATTATTTCAGTCATCACCTCTCACTCGCACGTCTATTGTTCGCTATTATTCGTTCCTCTGGAATATACTTCACGCAAGAACGCTGGAAGTGCTAAGCGGTGGTATGCAATTTACGACAGTGTGACCATGCACGTAAGGACGCTATCGCTTTGCATAAAACCACATCTCTTTAACGAGAATCACACCAGTGTGCACATAAGGACGCTATTGCCGTGCGCCGCTCCACCGCCTCTAGCGTTCTTTTTTGAGCTCGTCTAAGCTAAAATGACGCGCCCCGCTCCTTGGTTTTGTATGACAAGTAAATACAAAACCAAGGAGTGGGGCGCGTCATTTCAGCTTAGACGAGCTTTACGTGAAATCATATTTATAACTATAACTTAAGTTGAAATTCCATGAAATGTCGCATTTCTCGCGTACACCTACAAAAAATTATGTCCATCGATCGGGAATTTAATAACAAAAAAGAAATAAATTTTGATTAAATGTCGCAAAAGGTAGGCTTTCTAAAATAATTCAGTGTAAATAAATTAATGAATTATTTATAGAACGTGTAAATGAATCAACGCTAAATAAGTAACTACTTTGTTAGGGACATCATTCTGAGAAATCTTAATTATGAAACCGAATTTGATTATAGCAACTTTGTTTTTCACTTCTCCGTACAAATCAGTATTAACTATTATCCGTATTCAAACTGAATTTTCTTTGAATTGAGTTTTCAATCAATGGGAATATGTTTTTTTTAGTGTACACGAAAAAGCAAAATGTTTGCTTTCAGAGTATCAGTCCCGCAGAATAACAATGACCCCGACAGTTCCATACATTTGATGGATTTTGATAAAACGTAGCTCTTATTTCTATAGACATACTGTTCATGACACTGTCAGATCTTTGGAGTTTTACGCATTACCAATCCGCGGGGCTTATGAGAACATATTTTACCCCCTATTGTAACCCCTAATGCATAGGTAACAAAAGCCAACTATTGCGTAAAGGCAAAGCGTACAAGTGGCACCTAGGAAAACCGCTTCTATTACTTACGCGTTAGGGGTTAAAACTTCATAATAATAATAATAATAATTTTAATAATAATTTATTTATTTGCATAATTCACGGGCGTGAACTGTCAAAACGGGCCTTTTATTTTGAGAAGTCTTTAACACAGAAGTTCTACTATATGCATGATACAGGGTTTGAGAAATTGGGAGTTTAAGTTTGAGAGCAACTTTATTTTCATTAACTCAGTAGTCCATTTCGGGCCTAGCGCTCAGCTGATCTGCGTGGTGGAGTAAAAATCGGTTCCATAGGGAAAGTTGTTCAGAAAGATGTTCTTAACAACCCTATTTCGGCTTGTACACCCCTTTTTTGTAACATCCCGTATGTATGGTTTTTGGTTTACATGGATGACATCATAGAAAGGTATTTTTATTATTTTTTCACGTAGAAACCTAAGTACATCAGGGGGCAATTCTGGCGCTAGCGAGATCATCTCCATGGTTGAAATATCGATTTTGAGATACCGAAATCTCTATCAAAAACAAGAAAAAGCTATTCTTACGACTAGCCTTTCGACCAACTGAGATATCTCGACCCGTTTTCGATCGAAATAAATCTAAATCGAGATCGTTTTCGACGCATTTAGGCAGTATCAAAACCGATATCTCGACTGGGGAGATAATCTTGAAAGCTCGAGAATCGGGGGCCAGTTACGAAGTAACAATCTCCAAGTGTAATCGGAAACCTTGGTGCGCTAGTCCTACTCGCACTTGACCGTTTATTAATCAAATAATTACTCTATAGTGAGCTTTTTTTTCTATACCAGGAGTTTTTTTAAGTCGGTGATAGTATATTTTCGGATCAGATTAGCTACCTAGTCATAATCAATCAGCACTAATTAGGAGCATAGATAGTCAGCATTGGTTGGATACTGAAATACCTACGGCCCCGAGGCGCTGTGCTAGAGATGATTAATATAACCATGAATCATTAAAATTAACAAATAATTCGATTTAACTATGATATTCAATAAACAAACTTAACACAATCGAATAAAAATATCAACTAATATTTCTTATATCAACTCGTTCCGCTCGATATCGATAATTATCAAGTTAGCATTGGCAAATGGCAACGTCGCGCACGCATTCCCGACTTCCCGCGTGTGCCGCGCTCCTTCTTTCGTCGGAGCGGCAACGTCACAGGCACAGGTTTTCGATTTCGTTCGTTACGCGTGCATTCAATTGTAGGCGCTATCTCTCTAACGATAACACACATTTTTTACTGTTGGGGATATTTGGTATCAAATAACCATTTGATAATAATATTCGATCGAACGGTGAATAAATGATAGTTCAATGTATGCTCTATTTCTCTTAAGATAAAACACATTTACTGTTGGGGCGATTTTCCTTACGAAAGTGATATTTTTATTGATCGGTCAGGCAGGCGAATGGTTGATTGTTTGTTTTATTCGTTTTATTGGGTTTTGATAATTGCCTAAGAAAGTCGCGCCACGCACGTTTTTGTTGTTTTCGAATTTGATTGACAAGTTGACAAGTGATTGTGAAGTTGTTTTACAAAATATTATTATTCAGATTATAATTAATAATTTTACAGAATATTCAACCATTTATCATGTTGCCGCCGGACGATATATTATACATATCAACTTTTTTTGGTTGAAGATGTTAACTAATATTTTCAACCAAAATAAATATCGATATTTTTATTTATCAACTAACCATTAACCAATAAAAAAAAAACAACCATTATTCTCATCTTTACGCTGGGCCACCCTCTCCCCGTCCCCTTGTCTCCCCGCGCCGCCACAACGCCGCCGCCACCGCCGCTGCCTCACCCGCGTTGCGTCATCACATCACGATGCCTAGGTTAACTAAATACCTAACTATGTTGGTTTGGTTACGCGGGGCGGGCGGGCCAAACTAACAATATGAACAATAGATGTGCGAGCGAGAGGGTAAATTTATTGTTTAAGTTAGGGCATGATCAATCACGATTTGGCAATTATTGCTAAGTATATTATAAAGAAATTAATTACACGCTGCCATTTTCTTGCTTGTTGCATACAACTAGAGTGGAATAATGAATCATTGGCTGAAAGTGGGCACAGTTGTGCCTCTGCCATCCCGTATGGGAAATGGCGTGAAGCTATGTTATGTTTTGCATACAATTAAATTGACGCAACAAATGACTTGCATGGTCTAAACAAAACGTAAAATTATATAGGTATATTAAACAAAGCGTCACACTTTTTCCCATACGGAGTGGCACAGGCACAACTGTACCCACTTTCAGCCAGTGATTCAATACTCCATTTTTCCTAACAGGGGGCTAGCCTATCACCGCAGCTATGAAGCAATGAAGGTTTCCTCACGATGTTTTCCATCACCATTAGAAAGTCCGTATAACTTACTTAAGATAAATGACTTATCTCATTATGGTCAGCACCGGGATTCGAACCTGCATCTTCTGCGTGAGGGGCAAGCATGAAACTTTCACACTACACCACGGAGTTCTTAGTTATTATGTAATAATGATATTGATAATACTATAAACAGCATACATAATTGGTTTATAACTATAAACAGTTGCATACAAGTTTTTGACGGAATCCGGGTAAAATTATGCAAAGCAGTACGCCTTTTTCTATACATACGTATATTATGTTATTGTATTATAAGTATGTATGGAAAAAGGCGTATTACTTTATTGCGCTTAATTTATTGCATTCATCTAAGGCTGCACTGACTGTGTTAATTCATTCTAAAATAATATATTATGTTAGTATATGTTTCTACAATTCTAGGCTATAAGCTCTTGGTAATAAGCAGTATAATGGCATGTTATACAAAATTACATCCGCTTTTCAGGTACACTCCGTTCACAGTTATTTTACCTCCACATATATCTGTGCCTCTCTTTCTAGCTGTAAGGATTCCGTACAGCTAGAAAGAGAGGCAAAGGTGTACCTGAAGGTAAAATAACTGTCTACGGAGTGTAGAACCCGTTGAGCAAGAGTATTAGGAATACGGCCCTGTGTGTGTGTGTGTGTGTGTGGGTGTGCTTCGACGTGTGACGTGCAGTACCCGGCGTTTGATTTGGCACGTCTCGGGCACAGCGGGGATGAGACCCGTGTAGGAAGCAGGAAAACTTACGCGTCGAGGAAGTTTTCTAATTTAAATGTCAGTGACTCTTATGTACAATGCCATTAGGTTCATTTCATGTAAGCTCGAACACTTTTTCGCGCTGTCAAATATTCCTGCTAGAGCTACCGAAGTGCGACGAGTATTGATACTCGGCGTTTGAATTGGCGAGGGAGAGAGAGAGAGAGTGAGATGAGACCCGACATCCCAAATCAAACGCCCCGTACTGTACTTCAGTGTGTTGTTTGTGTGAATGGACTTTAGCACTTGTTCAGACTAGCGGCGGCGGGAGCCGCGCGGTTTGAAAATTGTGCGGGCACCGTGCGGGTCTATTTCCTTAGGAATGTATCGTTCAGACATAACTGCGTGGCTCCCGCCAGACAACTGCCAAAAAACAATGGGTGCACTAACCGCGCGGTTGTGTTTGTACGATTACATACATTCCTAAGAAAATAGACCCGCGTGGTGCCACCACGATTCTCAAACCGCGTGGCTCCCGTCGTTGTCTGAACGGGGCCTTATAGCTGGCCTTGATTGGATTGGAAATCCTTTGGTATAAAGCCGATTTTCCCCTGGATTATTGGAAAATCTATTGTAATACAGCGAATCATAACTAAAAAAGGAATAAAATTCGGAAGAGCTTTAGTTCACACTCAGTATTTCAGAAAAAACAAATTCACGATGTTTAAAAAGGAAAATCGCCTGGATTACAAAATGAAATTATGTATTTTAGGATATAAAAACATATTAAAAGTAAATAAATTAAAGAGCTCATTATCTGTAGAAGCTAGAGTGAAAAATATTAAAAAGGTAATTTTAGGTATATTCAAAATGGAAAAAAAGCTGGATTTTTTTATATACCTATGTTAAATGATACAAACGTAAGTATACAGAAAGTATTTCAGGCCGAGGCCATATTCACAGAGAGTTATACACGATTTCCCTATTTAGGTGAAAAAACATGATTTCTCGAAAAAAAAATACCTGGATTATTTTACATCTATAATATTTATTACCTAACTTACTCACATGCCAAATTTCAAACGCCGGGAAATTAGTCGGTAGTCAAATGCCTCCTCGATTGGGGTAGATTGGAGATAACCTCGCCTTTGTCATGTGTTGTCCACTTTCAATTGTAAAATGTGTTAATTTGTGCAATAAAGTATAAAATATTCTGTCGTCGTTATGCGAATAGATTCTTCTTGATGTTTTCCACTAGGTACCTTTTAAAAGTAACAGTATAATAAGTAGAAAAGTTTAGTCATAGTTATGGGGGGATACGGGCTAGCTATTTCTGCAAATAAGTGTTAGATTTTCAGTATACTTATTTATATTCCCACGCTTTTTAAATACTATGGATCAGATAGGTTAGGTACCTATACAAAATAGTCTAAGGCAGACAGAATTGTAGATTGCTGCTATTTATAATAAAGTATTGCTGTGTTTTTTCATGACAACAAATATTTGTCGAGTATCTACGTCAGTTTGTAAGCATAACCTTAGTAATTCTAAGATACCTACACATTTTATAACATTGTTGGTATTCTTGATTTATTAATGTTAGTTAATCATTTGTAAACGTTAGGATAACCTCATTTAAAACGTATTGTATTATTTACGTAAGGTGGCAAATCCATCTAGCTATATCATCATCATCAACAACGAAGTTAGAGGCGGGTCGAATATGCGCTGAATGGCTTCCAGTAAGGGCTGGTTTACATTGGTCAAGGACAGTGGACAGTGGCGATATTATATGAAAGCCAAGTTGACTCGCCACTGTCCGATCGGTTTACGACACTGTACTGTCCACTGTCCACGGTCCACTGTCCTTGACCAATGTAAACAGCCCATAAAGGACGGAACTTTTGCACCTTTGTTTGCTCGACTTTGGGGGGCGCTACCGCGTCTCCAGGTTTAGTAACGGGCGTATCTGCGTGCTGTTGATTCATTCAAAATTAAATTGAGTATGTATAATAATCTGGCCGACTTGAGTTGAAACTTTATATGCTAAATCGCATTACCGTCAAACATAGACAATGTAAATCTTAAATGTAAGTGATTAAAATAGTATATTATTGTAAAAAAGAGTCAATAGTACCTAAAACTTTAGATAAACCTAGCCTTGCGAATGACGCAACATACTACGTATAAGGTTGATCGAAATAATATGTACTAAAAATTACGCTTTAATTGTGGTAAGAGAAAATAACTGTAATTGTTTTACAAATTATTCATTTCAATCTCTCAGCTAAGTGCAATAATAGTATTATTTAAATTAGCACCACTATAATAGGGAACTGTACGTTCATCAGCGGTAGACTACTGCAGGTTGAATAGTATTGATACAAATATAATCATGTAAACAATGGTCTTTAATATTTGTCAGCATCCCCTATTGATTATTTTGTGTTGTCTTTATTCTTAGCTCCCCGCTAAAAAGGCAAAGCCTGTCTGTCCAGTGGGTAGGTGGCCTACTGAGCCTAAATGGAAACTATATATCACAAACTGGTAGCTTTGTAATGCTAGATTTAGGCCCTTTCTCAAAGGTTCGAGATTAGCTCATGTGACAGATACATCTGTCAGTTCATATACAGAATTTGTATATGATTTATTTCTTCGATAGGGCTTATTAGCGGCCGTTCCACGACCATGCAAGTCGCAATATACGGGGTTTCGTGAACAAAAGATGTTCTTTGGCAGTATTGATCTGTAGGTCCAAAGAATGGATTTAAGAAGTGGGGCCACCTGGATTTTTAATGCAGAGGGAAGAGGCGGCTTGTGAGGGCAAATCTTTGAAAAAAAACTTAACTTATGTAGCATATATACCGTAGCTGTGCTTTAATATCAGTTTACACGCGCGCTGCCCGCGCGCCGCCCCGCAAAGACAAATTAAATCAGTGTGTACGCAACTCTTGCCAAAGCAACTCGCCTTTCATTTCAACCATGTCACACTCATCATACCATCAACCCTCTTCATCATCATAACAGTCATCTTAATCCTAAACTGGTGAACCGGACGTGATACAAAGCAAAGTTTAGTGAACTTTTGTGACAAGTTTAGTGCATTTCAACATGAATCCCGAAGAACAGGAGGCACCGGCCGCCGACACATCAATTGGGGCAGCCGAGGCGCAGCATACGCCGCAACCGCAACAATATCTTCTTAGCAGACTGGAAGACCCAGCAACCCTTTCATGATGACTCTGGTGCAAACATATGGTCCTCGCATGCAACAAGATTGCAACTATACGTGCCAGTAACACCAAACTTCACACTGCAAACGGCACACCAATCGCTAACGGTGAGAAAACAAAATACAAATTCAAATACAAATACAAATGCAAAAGGCTTATGCCGAGTGTTCAAATGGAGATCTGTACTAGCAAGTGTACAGCGGTCCATACTCGGAGCCAACTGCAAATTCGCACATCAACTACATACTCGTCGACATACACTGCAATCGACGAACATACTTATGGCCTACGCCGAGTGATCAAATAGAGATCTGTACTAGCAAGTGTACAACGGTGCATCCTCGGAGCCGACTTCAAATTCGCACAGCAACTTATCGTCGAGCTACATACACGGCTCAAAGCAACGCGCCCATACAACGGAGGTACGATATCGCATCATCATTCAATCTCGAACAACGAGGAACAACACTTACAAGCAATTTTAACACGCCCATGCAACTACGGGCTCACATCGCAATCAACGTCGACAAGTGCAAGTTCGGCAAATCACAATCAATTAAATGCAATTCAACGGTTATCACTCAAACCAACATGGTATGCGACCGAGCATCGGGAAAGTCAAATGCATTACCGACTTTCCACAAGCAAACACCGTGCAATGGAATGGACTACAGCTACATGTGTAGCGTTCAAGAAATGCAAAGCAAGCATCAAAAACGCCGTTCTATTGACACACCCCGATGCGTCATCATCTTTACATTAATCACCGACGCATCCGCATCATCTTCGCGTAGTACTCAATCAACGCATCAAAGGACAAAACAATTCAGTCGCTGATGTATTCTCAAGAATAGAAGAAATCAGCGTGCCGAACCTGTTCCTTCAAGCAAAACGAAACGCAACAAAATTACAGCACATACGACAAAGAGCTTCCGGCAATCTACTTCCTTGGCACCCATACCGACAAACAATACAAGAAGACAAGAAAGGAGAAAAAATTTCATACATGTGGATCTGAAAGATCCCACACACGTTTTCAAACGCAATGAATGCAAAAAGTCCTTGGTACCACCATACAACGGATCATACCAAGTACTAGAAAGAACACCGAAGCATTACATCATTCAAATCGATAAGTAGAGAACAAACGTTTCGCTGTACCTACCGCCTAAAACCATACATCATTCAACATACGACACCGTCAAGTAATGAGACCATGGGATTGAACAAGAACCCGCCTGGTACTCACAGATCTTATAAACATCCCATATCAAACACCCAAACCGACACGCCGCCGCCACCGCCGCCGGCCGCCCGCCGCCGCCGTCGACATCTCAAGTGGTGACTTCTAAGAATTTCGTGTCGTGCGCGTTATCAATAATGAACAATGAGTGTGTGTTTGACTTAATATCTAAAGTACTATTTTGCTATTGTTTCACTATATTTTTTACTTGTATTCATCAACTTTACACTGACCGATCGTTTATCCACGCTATTACTATTTTATGTAAGTTTCTATGTTTTTACAAATGTTAGCATTACTTTTTACATGTTTTATAAGTTTACATCATTGTATCTATCTAGGTTCTTTATTCAATTTTCACCCCCTAGCTTCTTTTAGAAGGGGAGGTATGTAGCATATATACCGTAGCTGTGCTTTAATATCAGTTTACACGCGCGCTGCCCGCGCGCCGCCCCGCAAAGACAAATTAAATCAGTGTGTACGCAACTCTTGCCAAAGCAACTCGCCTTTCATTTCAACCATGTCACACTCATCATACCATCAACCCTCTTCATCATCATAACAGTCATCTTAATCCTAAACTTACTTCCTGGATCTTTGAACAACCTTCCTGCCAAATTGCAGCTTCAAAGGTAAAGTTGCATTGTTTGTTTGTATTTTATACAAACATCGGCCCCTTTTTTGCCCCTCGTGGAGGCAGAACTTTGAGAAAAAATTACTGAACTAACGTTGTAGATCTTTAAACTACCTACCTGCTAAATTACAGTTTCATAGGTCAAGTATATATTTTTTGTCCATACAAACTTTGCCCCTCTCCTTCTTTCCCCTGCATCACAATTACAGGAGGCTCCACTTTTTAAATCCATCCTTTAGACCCACAGATCAATCCTGCTGAAGGAAATATTTTTTTCACGAAACGCCATATAATTAGACGTAGAACAGACGCTATATCGAAAATTTTCGATACAGACAACCTAACATGTTATCATAATCAAAAAATAATAGGGAATAGAAGAATTAAGATTTACAATTAACTTTTATATTATGATTGTTGTCATACATCGTAACAAATAATGGCTGTGTTAGACATAAACTCGTTATAATTATACTCATGTTTCTATCTTTGTTTTATAATTAAATACATATTTATAAACCCAATTATAATAAACCTCAACGGACTGGCGATATTGGTTCGTATTTACGTGTTATAGCAAAATAATTTTTACGTAATGAACACAGATATTGGTGGTAATGAAATATATATCTAAAGCAGTTTAAAAACAATGTCTTATCTGATTGATGTACTTAGACGTAATTAAAATTCAGTAATGTAATATCGATCGATCTCTTGAATCAATGAAATATAAATGAAATCTGATAAACTTTGTCTTTTTTACTAACCTGTTTGTTATAAGGGGATGACCTTGCTTATAAGGATACCTGATTTTGTGTCACCATTTATCGTTTCAAAATTAAGAAAACTACGACTCTATAGTTTCTTAGTAAAGCTTATATTATAGTATCTGTGCTAAAGCAGAGAATCAGCTCATATCACGCTGCACGACAAAATAACCTGCCCCCGTAGACAAGAAGCAAAACTCTATTTAACGTTCGCACGAAAAGATAAGAATATGTATGCGATTTGACAGTTCGTCACGCTACGCTAGCGTGACCAAATGTCAAATCGCATACATATTGAGTTTCCGTTTCTATTCGTTTTCGTAGCGTTATTAACTTTGTCTAGGCGTGCTGGTAAAATGAACGAAATCAGACCGAATACCCGAATACTTCGCTTTTTTTATTGGTATAGTAATTCTTTGAGGGATCCAGATGAACAGACTAAAAACTCCCAAGGGTTCGAGGTGGGCTGGCGGTGGGGGAGGGGGGAAAGTTTTTTTATTCAGCTTATTGCCCCCTCCTTCCAATAGGATCCATCAATGGAGCCGAGTGGCTCTTTTGTGTATTTATAATATAAGATTTTTATGTTCACTAGAATCCATAATCTACTCATTCATGACTATTCGAGCATCCGCTTTCAGACAAATTTTTCAGTAACCGACCAGAGAAGGCCATTCTAAAATAACAAGCTATCCCATACCGCCAATAACAAGCTATCCCATACCGCCAATAGGTTGCTCCGTGCCCTAAAACTCAAGTCGATTGAATTGCTAAGCTCAGACGGATTCGCGATTCGCTCGGCAGTTTACGGAGTCCAGTGACTGATGAATTATTCAATAAATACACGTCACAGTTTACTATCCGAGAAGTCGAGCAGAGAGTTTAACGGACTTTCAGTCTGCGAATAAAAAGGACGCAATAACATTTTGCCAAGTGAGGCTTTGCTTGGCTTTAGTTTTGCTAAAAACTGTATCACTTAACAGGTATTTTTATTTCTCACTTTTATGGGCCATAATGTGCCGCAGAATATCTAGAATGTTACAGGGCCTATTTCAGAGCCATCATACCAATACGATTTTATAAATGTGAAAGTAACCAACGCATACACGCCTAATCCTAGCTTTTTTCAACTTGTTAATTTTCGTTTCATAGCTCAAAACCCCTCACATTTTATATTAAGGGCGCATTAGGGAACTGTAAAAACGTAAAGAAAGGAATCAACAGAGATGAAATGACTCGGCAAAAGACTTCTCCTTCATAACTATGAACTCAACTCAATCTAAACACTATTGTATCGCTATCGTATCCTCTAAGCACTATTGTATCACTATCCTCTCGCCTAAACTGCGGGGTTTTTTGTCCATTCACGATGAGTGCGAGTGCCCTCCATCATTGTGTCGGCGGCAGATGGGTGATTAAAAGACCTCTGACAGTGGCGCTGAAATCAGGCCCGTGGCTACTTTCGTTACATTATACGCAATCGTAACTTTCTGCTGAAAATCTTAGGGTTGATTTCTTAGGGTTGATTGGATGAATTACCCCGAGTTTCACGTAACTAATTAGAAATGTTAGACAAATGTCAATCTTATATATGACACTCTCGCCCTTAACTCAGTAAGGTGACCACCTTAAATTTCAAAATAGTTTCGTGCTCAGGGTTAAATACTTAAGTTAGGTGATCACTTAAATGGAATATTGAATACCTGTCACGTGGGAGCACAACTGCTGTGCTTCTCTCATCCGGTTACAGAACGACGACAAGTCGAGCTTTGTATGAGCTAGTTTTAATCCCTAATGCGTAGGTAATAAAAACCAACTGTTGCGTACAAGCAAAGCGTACAAGTTGCACCTAGGAAAACCGCTTCTATTACCTAAGCGTTAGGGGTTAAAACTTCATGGGCGTGAACTGTCAAAACGTTAAGTTGTTTTGAATTTCTACCTCAACATGCAACATTCCCGAAATAATAATATTGAAAACAAGCTCTATAGTCTAAACGTCTAAATGAGTAAGGTGGTCTCGTAATTTCTTTGATGTACTTTAAAATACAGACATAACGATAACTTAAAAAAAATATTCATAGGCGAGCTAATATGCTAACAGGAGATTTCTTCCAAGTGTACTTAATAAGAAAGACCCCGTATCCGTGGGAACGGCCTACACGCGACTGGCTTCGGTCCAAATCGTTTGGACCGGGCCGCAACTGTTTTTACTAACGTTCGAAAATATCTCGCGAATCGTTTTAACTCGAAAACAGTTGGAAAGCGTTAGCACGAATTGCGTTTAGGCGTTTGATTCTACTAATTGTACTCTTATTTATATAGCAACATTCGTCGCTTCACAACTAATGTTTGGCGAGCCGCATTCCTCCGCAGGCGCTGTCAATTGGAAATATCTGAGGGATATAATATAATAGTCTCTATTTATTCTCCTCCCTGTTGTTCGCCAAGTGCATCAGCTGTTCTACGCTGGCCACTCCCCTCCATTCCCTGATGTTGCGGAGCCATGACTCCCTCCTCCTGCCCACGCGTCATTTCCCCTCTACCTTCCCCATTACAATGAAAGGGATATAATTTCCCACCTATGGGTCATTATAACCCGCGGCATTACTATCCTATCTCTGTATTGTATTTTTTTTTTCAATTCAAAAGTTCTTCATTATTGTTACAATTACAAAAAACTCCCACAAAACTATATTTACTTGTATCCGGTCGCCTCCAGTCTTTCAAACATGTCGGATGCACATTATGCACAACCTATAGCTAAGTTTGGCGGACACTCATAGTCGATGTCTCTCGCCCGGGAACTGACAGCGCCAGTTGAATATTTAAGTGGCACTTTATTTGAACAGTAGTCTGCAATCATTATGATAATGTATGATGATAATAAACCATAAAAGTGATGTAGCTATTTTGTTTAATACAAAAGTAATTGCAAACTATGTATAGCATAGCATTACAAAATAATTTCTTTGCACGAACAGTCATAAAAGTGATACTAACTTATCAACATGTTTTATTCAGATATCCAAGATGCATTTTGTGACAATAGACATTATCAAAAAGGCAGTGACTGCATGTGTATAGCTTACAAATAGTAGAATCGACACTCAGTTGCGTTTTTTTTCTCACTCGAGGGGGTTTTTACTCGCGTCAGGGCGGAGGTCGCTTTTTGCGTTTGAAATGATGAACGTGAGATAAAAATATTTGGAAAAACTGTCAGTCGAGAGGAAAATATGTTGGTACTGTCATCAGCACAAGCTTTAACTTTCAGATACTTATTGAACTAATCATAATCAGTAACATGGTTTTGTTAGCTTTTAGCCGCGTTCACTTTATGTCGTAACGGACGGATTATTGGATGACTAATTACCTAATTAGTCTATGACTATTACTGTGTTATAGTTTCGTAATTTCTTTATTGTGCTACACAAGAAAGACAGACAGAAAACTTATGATAGATAGACAATGTACAAACGCGAGCTTATCCTTACAAGAAATAGTAGTTTCCATTGTCTTGAATTCTGCCGTAACAGCAAAAAAATTGTCGTGGACAATTAATAGGATGAACACCTCCATTATAAGCGGCAATGACGACTTTCGCTACGACATAGTGGGAACTTGACCTTACACTATAATATAACGGTAAACGTGACGTGAACGTGAGTAATCAGATGAACGTAAATTCTGTTCAAAGTAAATCTGCCTAGCTCCTATTTTATCTTTAGTTTGTGGTATTATGTAATCTCCTGTTTGAATAAACTTACTCGAAGTTCAAACTATTAAATCGATCAACATAATATCTTTGTATTAGACTATATTGTCCTGACTATAAATTAATGAGCTCAACTTTTTCTGCTTATGAATTGTGTGTGTTCGTAATTATAGCCATATTTATAATAGACAAATTTTGTACAACAGGAACTTTGCACTAGTACAACTTTATCTTAAATGAGTTATAGTAGAAACAGAAAACTTCTGCTTTTGTGTCGGATGAAGTGAACTTATCATTACAACTCAAGCTATTTCCAAGCATCTGCATTTGTGACTCTTTTTAGGATTCCGTATCCAAAGGGTGCCAAACGGGACCCTATTACTGAGACTTCGCTGTCTGTCCGTCCGTCCGTCCGTCTGTCTGTCACCAGGCTGTATCTCATGAACCGTGGTAGCTAGACAGTTGAAATTTTCACAGATGATGTATTTCTGTTGCCGCTATAACAAGAAACACTAAAAATCAAACGAAATTTAATATTAAGAGGGGCTTCCATACAACAAACGTGATTTTTTTGCTTATTTTGCTCGATATTGATAATGGTAGCAGGTAGACGCTTAAAATGCTCACAATATATTGAGTATATCATTTACTTAAAAAAAAAAAACGCGTGTAGCACCGTACACGTGTTAGAAGTAAAACTTCTGTAGCTAGATCATTAAGTGGTACCTATACTATACACCTATACCTACCTATACTAAAAGAGATTTAAATTTCCAATTTTGAGATCCAATCTCTGCTTCAAGTTACTTTTAAGTTTCAGACGTCCGATTATTTGAAATTATTTTATACTTGTACTTACTTTTAATACGTCATGTCATTTATTTCCCACCATTCCTTATCTACAATTTGTCGGGCTCGTGGTGATATACTTAACTCATTCAATAGTGTCACTACTATTTGCATCTCGCTCAGATTATATACCATCTGACGTCACGTCTTTAAGCCGTCTCGCTCAAATGTATGCATTGCTTTGCTTGTTTTAGAAATCCATATCGACCCGTGTGACATTGATGAAACTCTTTTCTTACAAACTGTATGGATCGCATCGCACAGCTGTCAAACATAAGTTCCGGTTCCAACAAAGAGGTTGAACGAAGTAGTTTTTGGTCACGTCACTGGTTTTGTTTATCCCAGCCAGCGGCGGCGGCGGCGGCGGCGCCATCTTGGCCATACCGGAAATCAAGAACTCGTGGAAGAATGCTTAAAATAATTTTTATTTGTTAACGTTTCATCAGGTTTTTCTCTCACTAATTAACATTCTTTATTGTACGAATGTATTATTATCTTATCTGATTAGTTAAAAACCGTATTGAAAATAGTTGCGGTTTTAAAAGTCTTCAGCCGACCCTGACGTCACCGATTCCAATTTCCGTTACATTTCTTAGCCACTCGTGATAGCACCCGGCTACTAGCAATTGAAAAGCAAATATATGAATAACCCACAGTTGAGAGGTTAAATAAATTTTACCCCCGTGCCCCAAGAAGTTTTACTTCAATAAATAATTAAATTTAAATTAAATTAATATTTAGGGGGGGCTCCCATACAATCTTTTTTTTTTGCGGTTTTTTATAGATAATGGTACGGAACCCTTCGTGCGCGAGTCCGACTCGCACTTGGCCGGTTATTTTATTTATTCTTGTTATTTTTCTACTACGCTTCTATCTATAGCCCAAAGCAACCGTGTATGTCTAGTCGAAGAAACAGATCAATAAGAAATGCTGCCATTTACATTTACCTACTTATTGTTTACTAAAAACCTACCTATTTCAACGAAGCTTGATCAATTTCGAAACAAGCTTTTTTTGTTACAAGATCTTTATATTTAAATGCAAAACCGTTTGTTCGAACTCATTCAAGCGATCAACCTGAGAATTCGCTTTAAAAGTGCTACTTTTACAGTATTCTATTTCTTTCACGTCGTCGAAACATGATCTTCATTCAACAAAAGACGTGCTCATTTCAACGTCTCATTCAATTGCAACTAAAATAGACCGAAAAAAGCAACGACCTTCCATCTCTTTGCATTTGTTGGCACATTCCCTTGTCGCGCAGGGGTTCTGCAGCAAAAAGGATAAAAAGAACCCTTATTACTACGTGCGTGCATACAGGCTTAGAAAGGTGTTTATAAAGGTAATACTTTCATACAATACTACATACATTCTTGTGTATTATCATTATAATACTATAATACCTATAACCACAGATACCATAATATTATACTAATACAGATAGACCACCTAGAACTAAATATGACACCGGCGTAAACTAAGATGCTACGGAAGCTTCTTTAGTTCGAGGCCATTATCGTTTGGTGCAGCACCATCGAAAAATAGCAAATACCACGAGATGGCGCTAAGATTTATAGGATTTATTCTAAGATTAGCGCCACCTAGAAGTATGTTAACTGAAACTATTGCGCTTAAAGTACAAATCTTACTCCTCACGCCATCTCTTTTTAGGAAGGGTTACCAATTCTAATTTGTATGGGATGAGCAGTGAGCGTCCTGTGCTATAACCAGGGAGCACTTATCCAGTGGAGAGCGCATCGATACATTTTCCTTTGAAACACAACTCACCAATTTACGGGCGGCGGGGGACGAGGTAAGAGAGCTGTGATTAGTCAGCCGCTGCGAAACTGTCTGGCGTCCCATCATCGTACATAGGGTTGCGTATGCGAACGTTTGTTGAATACAACAAAGGTTTGACGAGCCGCATTCCCCCGCAGGCGCAGTCAATTAGACATAGTCTTTGGCTATAACTAATACTTGGCCGGTGTTTGGGATTCCATAACCAAAGGTTCCGTTCGTCAAAGGACTAATATGCCTGATTTCACCAATAGTTAGAGGTCTAACATTTTTTTAAGTCTCTACCATAAATAATTGATTTTGCAGAAAAAAATATATTTAAATATTCCGTTAATATTATCACTGTTCCATTAATAAATTATATCCATGCAAGAAACATCCGCATTCGCAAAGAGAGTAGAACTTGCTCAGGCAGACGGAACCCTTCGTATGCGAGCCCAACACTCCCTTACCCGGTTTTCTACTGTGAATGAAGGAAGAAGACGGGAGTGCAAACAAGGAAAGTGCTCACTCCATTAGTAATATCGTGGTACGTGTGCGGAATCACAAGTCGGGATCTAGAGGAACCACCGCGGAACCGATCGCGTCTGAGAAAATATCGTACACAGCAGTAACTGTAGTATTCAGTGTCATAGCTATTGGACTCGTACATACAGGAAATTCTGATTAGAATCGTGTGCTAACCGTGCGTGGATCACTGATGTCATTCACATTTCGACGCGACCAATTAAATACCTAACGAAGCAACGGACCTACCAGAAAGGAGGTTCAAAAACTATGTCAAAAACTGTCTATTAAAGAAGTCTTTATAGTAAAAGTAGTAAAGTTAGACCATTAATGTCCCCACCGAGGGGCACAGGCCTTTACGCGGATCCGAGAAAGATTGAAGAGAACTCCACCACGCTGGCTCAGTTCGGGTTGGTGGAGGGGTTTTACGACTACTACATACTACGAAGAAGGATAGTAGCCGGGACCTACAGCTTAACGTGCCATCCGAAACACGGAGTGTCCGATAATGTACTTAAGACAAATTAATCATCTCATTGGTACATGGTCAGCACCGGGATTCGAACCTGCTTCTCCTGCGTGAGAAGCAAGGTGAAACCCACTAGACCACGGAGTACCGTCGTATAATAGGGTCCCGTTTGTTTAAAAATTACTAAGCCTCCGCTGTCCGTTCGTTCGCGGATTTTAGCTAGACAGTTAAAATTTCCACTGATGATGATGTATTTCTGTTGCCGCTATAACAAAAAATAAAAAACAGATTATAAAAAAAGATTTAAGGGGGCTCCCATACAAACAAACATGATTTTTTTGCCGTTTTATAGATAATGGTACGGAACCCTTCGTGCGCGAGTCCGACTCGCACTTGGCCGGTTTTTTTTATCATGATTAGGATGTTTCCTCTAATGTGTGTTAGGTTAAACACTCGCTATTACACTATTAGGGTTCCGATCCTTAAAAGGAAAAAAGGAACCCTTATAGGATCACTTTGTTGTCCGTCTGTCTGTCTGTCTGTCCGTCCGTCTGTCCGTCCGTCTGTCACGACCCCTTTTCTCAGGAACGCGTGGAGGTATAATGTTGAAATTAATATCGATTACTCAGGTCTATGGTCCCTTGGAGCTGTGAAAAAATTAAACTTCTAGGTCCACGCAATCAAAACATACCGCGATATTATGTCATAATTTTGCTGGATTTGTATGAACTCGCGTGGAACTCGCAAGGGAATCAAAACCTATAGGGTACTTCCGGTTGGCCTAGGGTCATGAAATTTGGAATGTAGGAAGGTCTTATAGCACAAGTTAAGGAAGAAATCCGAAAACTGTAAATTTCTGTCTGTCTGTCTGTCTGTCTGTCTCACCGTCTGTTAAGACTTTTTCTCAGAAACTCATGGAGGTATTAAGTTGAAATTAATATCGATTACTTAAGTCTGTGAACTCTTAAAGTTGTGAAAAAATCAAACTTAAAGGTCAACGCAATCAAAAGATACCGCATATGTCTCAATTTTGCTGAAATTGCTGATATTCGCAAGGGAATCAAAACCTAGAGGGTACTTTACGTTGACCTAGAATCATGAAATTTGGCACGAAGCAAGGTCTTATAGCACAAATAAAGGGAAAAATCTGAAAACTGCAAATTTCTGTCTTTCTAAAAAATATTCAATTTCGTTTACATGGATGACATCACACTTTAGTTTTTTATGTGGAAACCTAATTACACGTGTTACGCTCTCCAAGTGTGATCGGAACCCTTGGTGCGCGAGTCCTACTCGCACTTGGCCGGTTATTTTTGGTACTGTCGCTCTTTTTGTCAAACATGCATCAGAAGAAGGCAGAAGCCTGAGGAGCTAGTGGTAATTAATAAACTACGGATGCTCGGTGTAGGACTGTACTGTACGTGCATTTGATTTTTGTAACTAAATCTAATTAAACTCACGCATGTCTTCAAAACAAAACATCCAAAATGCAAGTACAGCAAAACAATACGTGCAAATTCAGAACTACATTTTAACTGACCCGTTACTAAAATCACAAATGGTGGGCGAATCTGCAATTCAATTTAGTAGCAAGTTAAATTGCTATTCACTCTGTGGCGTAGCATTGAAATATTTGCCAGATGCTATAAACAATAATATGGTTGATTTATTATATGCAGAGTTTGTGCAACCGGAGCAAATGGTGCTACGAACAGCGGATGTGTCCAAAATGTAATGAAATATCTTCCAAGGCGGTCGCTTCTGTATGAAGTATGGTTCGGACACTTGTGGTAGAATGCACAAAGTGTTGCTGCTCAAGTAAGTGCAGCTTAGCTGACATATTATTAGTCCCCGCAGACCACACACTATCTGATGGTTTGCTAAGGTTAGAATGCCAGTGTGATTTGGCCGACACCGAATCGTTAAAATATCTTGCATACAATCTTTATACTCATTAAGAGGATCGTGTACTCGCGAGCTTCCATACAAAAAGCGGTAACGTTTTCCACCCCTTAAACATTGTCCGATTTTTACATTTTTTTTACATGTTTGAGATACTATGGAAAACTATGCTCGTACGTTTTGATTTTTTTGAAATAATGTATATTTTAGGAAATATAAGAACATACATAACCCAGTCCATATAAAAATATAAGTTCCAATATTTCCTAAAATATATAATATTTCAAAAAAATCAAAACATACGAGCATAGTTTTCCATAGTATCTCAAACATGTAAAAAAAATTTGAAAATCGGACAAGGTTTAGGGGGTGGAAAACGTTACCGCTTTTTGTATGGAAGCTCGCGAGTACACGATCCTCTTAAGAGCCCGAATACTTTTGATCGCTAAAAAGTCTGTGGTTTGATGGTCCTGTTATAAATGCAAGGCTTGGATTTATAAATGATTCTGGCTCCGTCATTTCCCGAGCTAAGCGGGAGACAGTGACATCATGATTTTAAATGTCCGTTAAACTTTGAGAGTCTGTCAACTTTGACTTATTAACAAGCGAAATCATAACGGCAAATCACTCTGTTTCAAACAAGGCAGCCTATTACTATTCAACTAGGTACTATACAAAACGGCGCGCATAAGCCGTCCTTTGTGCTAACAACAAAGCAATTGATTCCTCCAAAATGGTGTTTAATACCATTTAAAACCATCATTGTAATTGAGAAAACTCGATACTTTACAACGGCAATGAAAATGGGGTCTCAATGCCAGGACCAATAAATATTCCAATGATTCGGCTTCCAAATCCGGCATAGCCGAGTGTTCCCGAAGGGAGTCGTGCATTAGCATAGACGACTATAGACGTTCCGACGGCTATAGACGCCGCCGCCTATAGAAGTCTGAGAGTAGATATCGCGAATGGGACCCGCGGGAGTTGCGATGAACTTAATTACATCTATAACAATAGAAAGGGTGTGCGGTTTCAGCGCGTACTGCCCAAATTGCTTAGTTGGTAACGATGTATTGTAGAACAGGTATGAGATTTGATTTGTACCTAAGCATTCTTTAAAAAAATATGTAAAACTAGTGTCCAGTGTCTACATCACTAGCGCGCTCATCACATCACTACACAACACAGAGATTTTTTAACCGACTTCAAAAAGGAGGGGGTGTCAATTCGGTTGCGTTATATCTTTTTTTATGTGTGTTACCTCGAAATTGGTATTATTTGTGAACCGATTTCAAAAATCATTTATTAATATGAATAAATGGGCCTCCAGGTTGGTCCCATTCTTTGAAAATTCGGAATTGGTCCATTACTTAGGTCCCTACTTAGAAAATACTGTCATCCAGGTAACCAAAATTACATATTTTTGACTGTGGTGTAGATGAATTCTGGCTGTAAGGACCGATATTCATTTGTTTTGTGTAAAAGATTTGAAAATTAAAGTTGCTCTGATTAAATCGGTTTCATAGTGAAAGTTGCTCAGATTGACGTGCCTAACAACACCCTTGAAAATATGACTTCACCTTTCTGTTACACCCTTTATACCACATAAATACGTATACAAAGTAAGTCATTACTACTACACACTACTTCCTTCTTTTATTATCATTTGGAAGCGTTAATTTGTATTTTTTTTTTCAAAAATTAGACGGACGGACAGATGGACGGACAACGGAGGCTTAGTAATAGGGTCCCGTTAGGCACCCTTCGGGTACAGAACCCTAAAAAGGAAGGCGAACCTTTACCTCCTAAACGATGTCTTGCTCGTGCTAACCAAATGTGTAAAGGTACCTATTTGTACAGTCTACATAAGAATGTAGAGATGATCGTAAAAGCAATAACAAAAGTAATGCCTCCATCCACTCTTACAGCACATCATACACTAAGGTAAACAGTCACAAAAAGTTCGTATGAAGCCGTCACAGAAACTTGGTCATAGTCACATGAGTACATAAGACGACAAAGTTTCACTGATAGCCCCTCAGCTCTCGTGAGTTTGTGACGGGGTAAATACAACAAGTTCTCTTATTCATATCGACACACTTGCGAACGTATAAAAAAGTTGTCTGGCTTCATTGATGGGAAAGGTGATGGGAAGAGTATAAGAGGCACGTGTTTGTCTTGGCGGAATTGTGTCATTGTGTCAAGGATCGATATTTTATTCTTGCTTCATGTTTATGGGAAATTTTCTTAGAATGATGAGTTTACATTATTAAAAATGCCAAAGACACAGTCAATCTAAAATTTTGTGCCAGGCGTAAACTTTGTATATCTGCATTTCATTTTTTTCCGAGCACTGGCTAAATGTGTGAAAAGTTGCGCCTTTGCCAGTCCGTATGGGAATAAGCATGACGCTTTGTTATATTTAATTGTCAATTTAGAACTGCACAGTTGTGCAGTGAATCTGTAACGATGTCGCATAGTAATTTAGAGCTGCACAGTTGTGCAGTGAATCTGTAACGATGTCGCATAGTAATTTAGAACTGCACAGTTGTGCAGTGAATCTGTAACGATGTCGCATAGTAATTTAGAACTGCACAGTTGTGCAGTGAATCTGAAACGATGTCGCATAGTAATTTAGAACTGCACAGTTGTGCAGTGAATCTGTAACGATGTCGCATAGTAATTTAGAACTGCACAGTCGTGCAGTGAATCTGAAACGATGTCGCATAGTAATTTAGAACTGCACAGTTGTGCAGTGAATCTGTAACGATGTCGCATAGCAATTTAGAACTGCACAGTTGTGCAGTGAATCTGTAACGATGTCGCATTGTAATTTAGAACTGCACAGGTGTGCAGTGAATCTGTAACGATGTCGCATAGTAATTTAGAGCTGCACAGTTGTGCAGTGAATCTGTAACGATGTCGCATAGTAATTTAGAACTGCACAGTTGTGCAGTGAATCTGTAACGATGTCGCATAGTAATTTAGAACTGCACAGGTGTGCAGTGAATCTGTAACGATGTCGCATAGTAATTTAGAGCTGCACAGTTGTGCAGTGAATCTGTAACGATGTCGCATAGTAATTTAGAACTGCACAGTTGTGCAGTGAATCTGTAACGATGTCGCATAGTAATTTAGAACTGCACAGTTGTGCAGTGAATCTGAAACGATGTCGCATAGTAATTTAGAACTGCACAGTTGTGCAGTGAATCTGTAACGATGTCGCATAGTAATTTAGAACTGCACAGTCGTGCAGTGAATCTGAAACGATGTCGCATAGTAATTTAGAACTGCACAGTTGTGCAGTGAATCTGTAACGATGTCGCATAGCAATTTAGAACTGCACAGTTGTGCAGTGAATCTGTAACGATGTCGCATTGTAATTTAGAACTGCACAGGTGTGCAGTGAATCTGTAACGATGTCGCATAGTAATTTAGAGCTGCACAGTTGTGCAGTGAATCTGTAACGATGTCGCATTGTAATTTAGAACTGCACAGGTGTGCAGTGAATCTGTAACGATGTCGCATAGTAATTTAGAACTGCACAGGTGTGCAGTGAATCTGTAACGATGTCGCATTGTAATTTAGAACTGCACAGGTGTGCAGTGAATCTGTAACGATGTCGCATAGTAATTTAGAGCTGCACAGTTGTGCAGTGAATCTGTAACGATGTCGCATAGTAATTTAGAACTGCACAGTTGTGCAGTGAATCTGTAACGATGTCGCATAGTAATTTAGAACTGCACAGTTGTGCAGTGAATCTGTAACGATGTCGCATTGTAATTTAGAACTGCACAGGTGTGCAGTGAATCTGTAACGATGTCGCATAGTAATTTAGAGCTGCACAGTTGTGCAGTGAATCTGTAACGATGTCGCATAGTAATTTAGAACTGCACAGTTGTGCAGTGAATCTGTAACGATGTCGCATAGTAATTTAGAACTGCACAGTTGTGCAGTGAATCTGTAACGATGTCACATAGTAATTTAGAACTGCACAGTTGTGCAGTGAATCTGTAACGATGTCGCATAGTAATTTAGAACTGCACAGTTGTGCAGTGAATCTGAAACGATGTCGCATAGTAATTTAGAACTGCACAGTTGCGCAGTGAATCTGTAACGATGTCGCATAGTAATTTAGAACTGCACAGTTGTGCAGTGAATCTGTAACGATGTCGCATAGTAATTTAGAACTGCACAGTGGTACAGTGAATCTGTAACGATGTCGCATAGTAATTTGACTTCGTTACAGATTACTTTACGTTAAAGTTTCAGATTACATAATTGCAACTGTGCTTGCAACTAGTTGCAACAGACTTTTGACAGGTGCCTGGCTAAAGGGTAATACCTAATTAACCTTACTGTGTTTGACAACGTTACTTGAACGTATTGTTTTAGCGTTGTAATTCATGTATATAATCCAGAAGCTTTATTCGGGTTCTTTGAAATCAATCCCAATCGCAATCATTTTGATGTTTGTCTGTGGATTCAGATTTAGATTGCTATTGCAACTACTGTTATGGAAGGACTTGAAAGAACTGAATAGCTAGTTTGTCTGTTGTAATTTCGAAATGCAATCACGTTCCGAACACCTGTCAGAAAAACATAATCAAGCTGCAGACTATGTTGGGCAGTGAATAGACAGAATCGAGATCTAAGTAGTTAATGAATCGAGCGAGTGTTGGAGACAAGCTCCAAATTATCACAATGTTGGGGGCATCCATTAATTATGTGAGGCGTTTAGAGGGGAGAGGGGGTCGGGCTAAATCTCATATCTCACATCACGTGTTACATTATTAAGTAAACTTTTTCCTCCACAGATGATTCTGTCTGTGATTTTAGACTTGTTTCGAAGCAATCTGAACTATTCTTAAATAAAAATATTAAACTACTTATTAAATTTATTTTTTGAATAAATCCACCGCCTTTACATACACAACAACATATTTTTCCTAATCTAACGTGAGATTCGGGGATGGGGGAGGGGGTTTAGTAAAATCTCACGAAATCTCTCGAAATCGCCGAATCACGTAAATAATGGACGCCCCCTTAGTCAGTCCGATGGCTGCACTCCGGGATTGGCGTGTCGCGCTGGCCCGTATTTGATGAAAGATTTCTGTGGGTTTATTGAACGTTAAAGACTTCATAGCTGACAATTTTAAAGGCTTCGGGACATAACTATCGGGTTGGGAGCGGGGCGGTTTTGTTCTGAGGGACAAACGGCTGACATACCTAATGATGACACAACATCGTTGGCCTACAAAGGTTTCTTGTATTTAACACCCGCCCTCCAATGCTCTGCTTCCAAACTGCCCCGGTGCGGTGGTGTGCCGCGAGGTCTTTAGTTCGTCTGTCATGCAAATTCATAAAGTTTACCCCATTCTTGATAATTCTGTTTATTTTTCCATGTAATTATCCCTTAAAAATTTAAAAAAGTCGGGATTAGATAAGCCTCCTTTCTTCAGTCCGTGATGTAAACATAACATAAACATAAACATTTACATACAGGTACATACATTGCTTCTGGCCCCACACTAGGATACCCTGTGTGGTAGGAACCAGAAATAGCGACAACACAAGAAACATGTAAGCATCCAAGACCTGGGGCTTTTTTTTCCAGCCGGGATTCGACCCCGGGACCTCTCGCATCATAGGCAGAAGTGCAACCGCTGCGCCACAGAGGTCGTCTAGCGATGACATATTCTACTGAAACATTTCTCTTAAAATGTTTTCTGTGAATTCTGAAATATCTCCGAAACAGAGTGAGCTTCACAGAGAGCTTTGACGTAAAGGCATAAAATGTTCAAAATACCGCCCTAGATTTTAAACTGAATTCCGTAGAAATAGTTGCCTTGAGCGACTATTATCATTAACGCGGTTGGAGGAGAGTTCGAGGTAATATGAGTAGGGTGGCCGTGTTTAACATAGTAAGTAAGTAGTAAGTAAGTAATCTTTATTCATAGTAAAAATATACATAACAAGGGGATAGTTTTGTCGACTACTATCATAACTAGGCTTACAGGTAGCCTGTATTTATGAAGTAGGTCCGCGCCCCTTACGAGGATCGTAAAGGTAAGACCGCACTAGGCGGAACTGCACCGCAGCGGAACTGAGCGACACGACGCGACAAAATATTCTTTCAAGGCAAAAATATGGAGCAAACCGCACTACGCGGCAACGGAACTGCACTGCAGCGGAACTGCGCGGCAAAGTTGGGCAACTAGGCAAAACTGACGCTACCTCACGCCCCCGCGCCCCTCTCTCCTCTTTCTATCTCTTTCGTTCTTTGTTCAAATGGCGGGTGAAACTGTCGCGTCGCTGCAGTTCAAGTGCGGTTTACCAAAAAATGACGCGCCGTGTCGCGCAGTTCCGCTGCAGTGCAGTTCCGCCTAGTGCGTTCGCACCTTAACAGTGAATCGGTGGCGTCATGTTTTAAGCAATAAATGTTAAATTATTGACCGAGCGAGCGAAGCAAGCGAAGCGTCTCCGTTTCAGGATTGGCCAAAAATGCTTTCGTATGTTTATTTTCCTGTTCTCCTCTACAGGAAACATTTCTCAACCGATTCGCGTGAAATTTTGTGAGTAGGTTGAACAATTAAATAGATATTTTTTGTCGAGCCAGTTTTTGTTTTTTTTTTCGAAATGGCGGAGATATGGAGTTTTAAAATGTAAAAAAATCGCTATAACCCAAACGGCTCGATGGATATTAACAATTGAGGTGTCGTTGGATTTTTAAAGACTATGAGAGTGAAACAGACTATATAATTTTAGTAAAAAGTCAATAGGTTGTATTTAAGATCGCAAAATGAAGTTTACAAAGTTATTGGTGCGGCTACTTTCATACTGCATGTACGTAACCAGGTACATTCATAAGTTTGTATGTATTATTGAAAGAAAATTATTTGGGTTATTTTTTTATGTGTGTTAGCAGTTCAGCTTTCCCACCGACATACTCGCGAGGTCTACAGGTCACAGAGCCACTAGTTAAACAATGTGCTAAACAATAATGTTCCCTCAAATAAGGAAGGAAACAAAATAAAAATAATAACTAACAAGCTGCAAGCCTCAGTTAGAGGCTGTGTGAGTGCGTGTGTGTGTGTGTGCGTGTATAAATAAATTGCCCTTTCTAAAATTCTACCTAGCTTATAATAGTATGTTATCTATCCAGCCTGGCAGCCAGCACCCACTGTTGAGGAAAAGGCCTCTTCTTCATTACGCCATTTGTTGCGGTCGGGCCTGACCTAGCAGTTTTTTTCGATTTGACGATTTGGCGACAAAATCAGGCTACGAAACGGTCTGATGGGGTTTGGTCTGCCTCTCGGTCTTACGCACATCCCTGGGCCACCATTCTGTTACCGCTTTGGTCCATCTATCCGCCGTCGTTATTTCTAGCCAAGTGTCCCGCCCATCTCCACTTTAACCTTGCGATCCGCGAACCCACATATACGGCCTTGGTGCGGCGTTGTATCTCGACGTCGCCACAATGACGCAGTTTCATTCGACGTCGTGAATTTCATTTCAACAAATAATTTAATAATAATAATAATATAGCCTGTTCCCACTTTCAGCCAGTGATTCAATACTCCATTTTGCGTGACAGGGGGCTAGCCCATCGCCGCAGCTATGGAGTAATGAAGGTTTTCTTACGATGTTTTCCATCACCGTTAGAAAGTCCTTATAACGTACTTAAGATAAAAGACTTATCCCATTGATAAATGGTCACTCAGCACCGGGATTCGAACCTGCATCTCCTGCGTGAGAGGCAAGCATGAAACCCACTAGACCACGGAGCTGTGTTAATGTTCAATAATTTGTCGCAAATAAAGCGAAATGCAATTATCCTTGCGGGTGGCAGAGGCATGTCATCCACGCTTGCGTTTTTGGTTAATATTTCGACACAAATAATCTGTGGACACCCTACTTCCCTTAGCAACGGCGAGAAGCCAACGGAAGGTAATTAATGTACTGTTTACTTTCATCCAAAGCACCTCTGTTCATGGTAATTTGTCTCTTGTGTACTCTCACAGTCGTCCTTTTGTCCTGCACACAACAATAACGATTTATGAGCTTATGCTCCAAATAATTGCGTGTAGCACTAGCGGAAGATAAATTATGATTACCTACCTTCCATTTTCAACCGACTTAAAAAAGGAGGAGGTTCTCAATTCGACCCGTATGTTTTTTTTTTTTTCTATGTTTGTTACGCGATAACTCCGCCAATTATGAACCGATTTGAACAAATCTCTTTTCGGCGTATAGGTAATACCTCAAGGGTGGTCCCATTGACACCAGGTCAGGATCTGATGATGGGATCCTGGAGAAATCGAGAGAACACTTCAAATATTATAGGCAGACCTATAGTGATTTTTGTGTTTTTCATAATAACTCGTGCAAATGCACATAGCATAATATTGTGATGCGAAACTGCTGATGAAGACCACATATGGCCACCAGATCTGCTCAATACTAGGTACAAATACAATGCGTGGCTAACGGGCAGGCAACGCATAGCCTAAACCGGTGAACCTAGAGCCATGAAACTTTGTACAGGGGTTCCTTAGTCGCGAGGGGTAGCACTGATATAGGATTTGACAAAATTAATTCCCCAAGGGGGGGGGATAAGGGGTTACAGTTAGTATTAAACTCAATCTAATCAAATAGGGTTTGTGGAAGTCGGTTTTTTCTAAAGTTTACTTTTTGTTTCAATTATTTAGAGACCATCACTGGTTTGAAACCAGTGACTATCGTTTTGATTTCCGATGACAGATGTTATAATTATTTGAAAGACAGATCAAAGCAAGAAAATCTTCAACTTTTATAGGTACCGACAAACTAAATAGGCCAGTCTGACTTGACATTAAAATCGCAGTGTTTTTTTTATACGTTGTGGACCAGTACCAGTAGCGTATACCTTTTGCAAATGTAATAAACTTTAGTGTGCTATATGTATAGAAACTAAATTCTTGGTGTGACGTATTAAATAAATAAATTCCATTTAAGTTAATGACAATGGATGGACGCCTTGACGGGACACCAATATATTACTTTTGTACCCTAGGTTAGGTAAAAGAGGTAACCTACCTATAGGTTAAGTATTTCTTTTATTCGTTGTTTTGTCGCCAGTCTCCCACAATAAAGCGTTAAATAACTACTACTTTACATGAAATTTTGAATCTTAGCTACTACCCATAGAAAACAAAACGTGGCGTCACCCATATTTTTCAACAAATACTAATATTTTTTTGAATACACTTATCATAACTCAATGGACGTTGTTACTCAGCAGGCGAGGGAAAAACATCTCAACTGCCGATTTTCAATCACTGGGAGGATGCCATTTTATGGAATATCTCTTGAGGCAGTGACATTTGCGGACATTAAATCCCAAACAAATGTGCTTGCATTCCCGCGCCGGGTTTGTCAAATTGCCCGGGATAAGTTGATGTATCCGTGGGACAGAGACCGAAAGAGATGGACGTTCAAAAAGTTCTTTAGTTTAAGATGTTTAGCAGAAGCTCCTCAGAAGAACTACTAGAAATTTTATAAATATAAAAATATTGTAAATAATTATGCTGTTATAATAACACTATGTAATGTTGAGGTTAGTGTATGGAATAACTGACACTATCGCACAATGTTCAATGTACAATTGTACAATCTGATGGCAAATCTTACTCCATTCCATAATTTTCGTTCAATTTGAGTTTAATATCAGGCGGTATTTTTCTGTCCATTTATCCTTGTCTGGTCTTTCGGCCCAAATATTCCGGTCCTGGTGACTCCCTGGACAAATTGTTGCAATAACCTATGAAATCCTGTTCAAATGTCCCATTTTGGTTCATGGCATTTGTCATATTTTTCTGCTTGGGTCGGTGTTTTGGTAAAAGCGTGTAATGCTGAAGCCGTAAATACTGATGGACTGGTGTATATTGCGGTTGAGGAACTTTATGAAACTATAACTTGGAAGTATTTGAAAAACTTATCATCCATACATACTAATACTGGCTATGTTCCCGATGACGGAACAAAATACGCAACATTTAGCCAAATACAAAGAGTACACATGCCTCTTCTAATGTAAACATAAGGTTTCTAGCAGTATTGATTCTTAAAGTAGTATCTCTTCTGCAGAAGTGTACCTTCGTCCAATCCTTTAATATTTCTTTTAACATTTTCCTTGTTGCGTTCATTATAAGTAGTAGTCAAAGCACTTGATACGCTTAACAACATACGCGTAACATACGTTTTGCTCCTTTTATTTGAATGTTGTTTTTCAAATATAAACGAGACGAGACAATACGGTATTGGCCTCATTTTGGAAGTAGTTTTAAAATAAATGTTGTTACATTGTAAGCGCACTACATTAATATTTCCGGGATATCTTCTGTAGGTTGAAATTTTCAATAAAAAATAATAATATAGTTGAATTTGAAAAAAACGCGCCAAAACCGCTGTATTTCTAATGGCGCCCGACACATGACTCGCGTGACGTCACATGCTCGTGAGTGAACGCCCGCTTGAGTCAAGCCAGATGTCAGAAACGAGCGTGTGACGTCACCAGTGAGATAAACGTCAGACAGAGCGTTTTCGTCATGTTTTCAGCACAGATTATATTTTGATAGTTTATACATTTTAATTCCTGGATTAATGTTGTCCAATACCGTATTGTATAAATGAGATATTCTGAAAGTGTCGTTATCTCGCAAAATCGATGAGAGTCTTGTCGATATCTTCTTCTTCACCGGTGTGGAGTTAGTTCTTCTTCTTGGGTCGTCTAACTCCTTGAAGATTGATACATATAATAATACTATAATAAGATTTATTCATTAAAAAAACTTGGACAGTAAACAGTTACAATATTAAAGGTAATTAGCAAAAAGATTGATACAGAAATATAATTTATCGACATAAATCTAGAACATGCAACTTAAGTAATACATTCTTGTACAGTACGGGGCCTTTGTTTTCTTTCGGCACAGGCTATCCATCCCAAAAAAATCGTTTCTCAAACATATCTTTCCTCGGATTACGCTCTCTTATATCTCTTTCTCTCCCTTGCTAAGTCAAACGCCGAGTATCATACTCATGGCACCTCAGGTCCCGTCCCGACGTGCCAAAACAAAGGCCCCGAACTGTATGTAGTGTTAGAACTCCCTAAACCCCAGCTTAGTAATTTTTCAACTGTTACGTCGACCTAATCTTGTAGTGTAGAACAATATCTGTGACTCCAGTCTTTTAAACCGAAGTCACTTTGCGAAACTTACAAGTAGGGTTGCCAAGATTAATTTCTTAAGTTACCGATATCGGGCTCTGGAACAAGGGCTTGCGGTAATAGTAAAGTCAATTAAGAAACCCTAATTGTTAGTTGAACTGATTGGTGGAGTTGGAAACAACTGTTTGCTAATGACTTCGCAAATGTCGGTTCAATGACTCGTGGGTTGTGTGGCGGTGCTGCATAGTGAAACCCTATTCAAAATGTTTGTTTAGGTTTGATGCAATACACCTTACTACAGAATACTTCTCCACGACTCACCGCGGATAGCACTACTAGCACAATTAATGTATTTATTATACACCTCTACATTCGTTTACCAATGTCGAATAACCCAATTTAGTTTTACCGCCGCCGCTGGTACCTACATTGTGTTGTGACTAGTTAACAAAGGGTGTTTCAGAACGGGTTAGAAACATGACAACATGGCCTCATAAATAATAGCATTCAGAAAACCCTTTCAGGTTTTTCCAGAAACTTCCTTTCTTTCGTCCTCTACGGCTTTATACAGGGTGTATTCGTTAAGTGTGCACAGAATTACAGATATCAAAAAAGGTATTAGTTTCCTCATTTAAAAGGTTATTTTTTAAGCTTATTACTGATATTTATGGAAACTATTAGTAACCTAACAAAGAAATAACACTATATTTTATTATAATAATATTTATATTATTCCGTAAATGTTTACGAAAGAAACTGTGATTAGGCCCATCTTTGTATCGCACAAGAAGTAGTTCAGTCACTACAAACAACTGCTTTGAATACAAAATTTTGTAGTTTATTTCCTACGAAATACGTATTATAATCAATCAAATAAAATACAGTTTTATTACTTTGTTTGGTTAACCCTAAATATCAGTTCTACCTAAACTTAAAAAAAAGTTTTAGAATAAGAAATATAAAATCTTTCTACTAATATCATATTAAATGGATGGAAGTGCTTAATGTCAACATTTTGGATATTTCTCGTTACATTTTTAAGAAGTTATTGAAGTAATTTTAATCATTAGGTAACTTACTTTCGATATCAGTTTAAAGTTCTTTGATATCGATAATGGTTACTGAAAAACAGCGTGTGCACACTTGACCAATACACCCTGTAATACCTCTAACTCTCAATATGTATACTTAGGGAGTCTTACTTCCTGTTAATATAAATATGAAGTGTAACAAAAAGGTATAAATTGCTAAGTAGACATACTCGAGGGTGATTTTGACTGTATTGTAAACACTTGATTGAAATATACTCTCATATCTGCAATAAAAATATTTAAACATCATCCAAGCTCAGTAAAGAGGTTACTGTTGTCCACGGAGTCCGCGTTAGTTGGCTTTTTCATCACAAGCCATGGTTATTATTATAATTTTTGTTCAAATTATTATTATCCAAAATAAATTCAATACGCGTGTTTTGACACCCTAAATTTTCCCGTAGTCTTAAAACTTACAACTATAACTATACGATTATGTATTCAAATCTGATTAAGTATATAAATTCGCCTAAGTGAGTTTTTGAGCTACCTATCTGTTTTTGGTGTCAAAACACGGGCATAGCCATAATTCACTATAATAAAAAATAAAAAAAAGATTGGATAATATTTTATATCCTTGGAGAAAATGAAAAAAAAACCGTTAAAGTTTTATTATATGACTGCACCTTTCAGTTGCAATCTGTATAAATGTTATTTATCTCGCTTGAATGATGTAAAGTAGAATGCTTACCTCGGATCGTAAGTAGCTATTTCATCCTCGAACTACCTATATTCGAATTAAATATCTCGGATTGACTTGATCCGGCTCGCAAGGGCGCCAAATTGGATCTTCTTCCGAAATAGCTCTCTTACGTCCCTTGTGTTACAAACTACTATTCTTACTATTTTGACGGCTCGAATGGTATGTAATACTAGCTCAGCAATAGGTAAGCCAAACCTTTTCATGTTGATTTAACCTTGAATTGATTTTCCTCACAACCGATATAGGTACCCCTAAAAATAGGAAAATAGACGAAAGCAAGGCAAAGTAAGGTACAATAAAACTACTTTTTTCCTTTTCCATTATGACTCGATTTCGCTTTGTTGATCTTGTAAAGGGAATTTTGCTTTCGGCTTTTACGTACTGTCTGCAGTACATCAGGCTTTGGGATCTCAAGAACCGTTTTTATTTTCATGGCATCTGATGAATTGTCAAATAAAAAAAATACTGTGTGACACTAGCTTTTGGATTTTTACTCAGAGCAATACCGAAGAAAGTCATTTGAATTTCCAAATCTATATATATAAAAATGAATTGCTGTTCGTTAGTCTCACTAAAACTCGAGAACGGCTGAACGGATTTATCTTATCTTAGTCTTGAAATGTTCGTGGAGGTCTAGGGAAGGTTTAAAAGGCGAGAAAAATTCGAATAATTTCCGGGAAAACCCTAAAAACAGCCCTTTTCTATTTCCCATACAAACGTTTTCTAGAGTCAATCGTTTTCTAGAGTCAATTTGAACTTTATTGCAATTCAATAAAGTTCATATTAAATTATAATCACTCACTGTTGTCTGAGCAATTTAGGTGTGTTCCTAACGTCAAAGAGTCAATTTGCAATTTATTACCGCTGCATAAAGTTCAAATTCAATCATATCTATGAAAATAGTCTTCGCGTGCGCTTTGGAGGATCTAATGCCGCGTTCCGAAAATAAACAAAAGTGAATCGCGAACGCGACAAAAAATGTAATAAACAATTAGTAGTACTGATTTCCAATTAATTTGGTCGGCTTCGCGAAACTTATTTGGCCCTCCCATAGTAAATCAATCAGCTGGTAGTCAGTTTTGTAAGGGAGGGAATGCTTCATTAAAAAAATGCTTTTTTATGCAATACATTTTGTTTGTTTTGAAATTAATTTATACAAAAGTTTAGGTCTTTTATTTATCGATTGAGGCAGTACGAAGTCTGCCGGGTGAGCTAGTAATACAATATATTTTATGTGGCCTGTAATCCAATCTATAAAATAGTATGAAAAATTGTAGGTACTGAAAGAAATGGTGTTCTTCGGTATAGGTGGTTTGCATAGACGCGTCAGTAAGAAGAAATATTATTCTGCCGATGTCCTTTTTTAACCGACTTCCCAAAGGAGGAGGTTTATAATTCGTCCGGATGTTTTTTTATGTATGTGCCCCGATAGCACTTAGACGGATGGACCGATTTGGAAAATTATTTTTTTGTTTGAAAGGGTTTACCTTCCCGTTGCTTCCATTGACACCAGGTCAGGATCTGAAGATGGTATCCTGGAGAAATTGAGGGAACTCCAAATATTATAGGCAGACTATAGTGATTTTTGTGTTTTTAGTAATAACTTGTGCATTTACTCACGGTAAGCATAATATTGTGATGAGGAACTGCTGATGAAGACCACATATGGCCACCAGAACAGCTCAATACTAGGTACAAATACAATGCATGGCTGACGGGCAACGCATAGCCTACACCGGTGGACCTAGAGCCATGAAACTTTGTACAGGGGTTCCTTAGTAGCGTGGGGTAGCACTGAGATGGAATTTGACAAAATTAATTCCCCAAGGGGGGGGGAGATAAGGGGTTACAGTTTGTATTAAACTCAATCTAATCAAATAGGGTTTGTGGAGTCGGTTTTTTCTAAAGTTTACTTTTTATTTGAATTATTTCATAATGGTTAGCCCACATCAACCCGCTCGCTGCTAGGTATAAAGTCAGTCTATTCTAAAAAAAGCACGGTAAATAAAAAATATACATGTATTTTAGTCTATGTTACCGGCAAAGTATGAAATCAGGCTGTCATTGGTCAAATTAGGATGGGGCCCGTAGATAGCAGCGCCAATACGAAGTTTTTGAAAGCCGGTTGTGAGGGGCCTGGTTCCTACAGAATCAAGGATTTCATATTTTGACGGTGACATAAACATCAATGTCACGATGACCAAACACAACAATAAACATATATGCTCAGCAATCCACCTGTCTCATCCCTATTTGGTTTGCTGGAAGAGATCTCTTATTAGAGATAAGCTCGCCTTTGTACACGTTTTTTATGTTTTTTACTGTCCTATACATGTAACTGTTTGTGTGCAATAAAGAAATTATGAATATATAAACCGCTGTGTGGCCGTTATATACAAGCACTCGTCCAAGTTACGGTAGACCAAGACAGTATAGTAACCGACAGCTAGAATTGAAAAAAAAAAAACGAATCGTCAGACAGACAGACTCTAACTCAATGCGAAACGTTACTCCAGCATTGCTCAGCTGAGCTTCTTAATTTACTTGTTTCTATTTTCTTTTTAGTAGCCAGCGTTCTTTCAAAGCGAGCTCCTATCCAATCACGAACATTTTACTTCGCTAAAAGCCAAGAAATCCTGCAAATAAAAACAGAAGCCTAACTTTGTAACTACAGTACATAGCCATAGACTCTTGAACAGTCGCTACATCGTTCGGTTACCCTTTTTTTAACTTTGTACCGGGCTACCATGTTCACAGACAACTTTAATTTGGTAATAAGTATTTTTGTGCTTCATATTGATATAAGATAGTAAATATCGGTCAAGTGCGTGTCGGATTCGCACACGAAGGGTTCCGTACCATCGTACAACAAAACTTAAGCACTCAAAATAATAAACCAAAAACGTAAAGAAAATTAAAAAAGATTATGCCGAGATCACGAGCATTTCAACCTAGAAGTTACGGTTTTGCGCGACTTACGTAGGTACATCAAAACGGCTGCGCTACTACAAAACGATGTGGTATGACGTGAAAATCATATTGCATACTGATATTATTTTATGTTATCGCGGGGTGTATCAAAGCACGTCTCTTTATAGACAGTCAGACAGACGGACAGACGGACAGACGGACAGACGGACAGACGGACAGACGGACAGACGGACAGACGGACAGACGGACAGACGGACAGACGGACAGACGGACAGACGGACAGACGGACAGACGGACAGACGGACAGACGGACAGACGGACAGACGGACAGACGGACAGACGGACAGACGGACAGACGGACAGACGGACAGACGGACAGACGGACAGACGGACAACGGACAGACGGACAGACGGACAGACGGACAGACGGACAGACGGACAGACGGACAGACGGACAGACGGACAGACGGACAGACGGACAGACGGACAGACGGACAGACGGACAGACGGACAGACGGACAGACGGACAGACGGACAGACGGACAGACGGGCAGACGGGCAGACGGGCAGACGGGCAGACGGACAGACGGGCAGACGGACTGACGGATGAGAGAGATACACAGCGGACATGAGAAAATTGTAAGACAACGTGTTGATTTCTAAAATACATGAAATAGGCCACTGATCGTTCTGTTAGGTAAGGTACATACCTCCAAGTCTACATTAATTTACAAATCCCACACAAAGATATTCCAGAATTCTTCTTACAAATGTGGTACAGCCGCCACAAAGCGACCGTTATCTGAAAGGATTAATCTCGATAAAACGAAACAAAACGAAATTTCACAACGGAATTTCATTATAAAAATGAGAAAACGAATTTCCCTTTATCTCCGAGTAGAATAGCAAAGGTGGAGATAAGTTGCGGGAACAATTCGAGATACGCGGGTCTGGATAGCATATTCGCATTGTAGCTGTGTTAGTGCACCCGTGGTTGAGTTGAGGATTTCATTGATTTCATTAATTAGATGCAGCGTTACGAAAACTTTAAACTTTTTTTTACCGGAACTGCATATCACACACGAAGAGGTCTGTTCTGTATGTATGAAAAGAATAGAGCTACTCAAAAGAGATGCTATAGACACTTTGTGATAATTTCAACCTCTACAAAAAACTGGCTCGAATAGCGTGTATAATCAAAAGGTGCAACTAAAAAATACCTTTTTGTCGGGACAAGTCGTAAAGTAAAATCAAGGAAGTAATCGTCCTAAAATCTGCAAGCTAATAATACATTTGAGCACGGGTTTACTCAAGTTCAGGCGCCAAGGCCAAAAGCTCAATTGCACTCGTTAAGGTACTCAAAATTTAATGGGCCAAATTAATAAAGTTTTTTTTAACTTAAACTTAATATTTTAAGGAAATGCGATTTTATAGTCCTCAAACACTCTATATTATTATTATTATTTTATTATCAGACACAAGATCCATAGTTTAACAATATGCAATAAAATTATACTAAAAGTATTAGCTTAAGTAAAGCCAAAAGCCGAAAACCGAGAATGCTGCGCTGCATATTATAAAAAATAAAAATATGTAGAGTATTTTGTAGAGGTTTTATTTATTTTTTTCAAATCAATTTCAATTCATTTCATAACTCATTTGATCGGAACAACTTAAAAATCTTCTCTAAAACGCTAATTCCCGCAGCCCTGTAGATACGACATCGAGTGATAGCGCCTACGTAGCTTAGTGCTTATTGTAAACAAATCTAGATTCAGCTCCATTGTACGCCTGCAACGCCGCGCGCCATACGTCAACCATGCAATTACGTGGATTGTAGTCTCTGCTGGTTGATTCCCTATTTTGGTGGGTTTCAACACATTTTCAGTATAACTACCGGAATATAACTTGGCCGCGTTTGCTGTGTGTGTCTCGCTCTCTCAAGTCTGTCTTTATGAGAGACACACACAGCAAATGCTGGCTAAGTTACATGTCGCGTCCTCCGTAGTAGGAATAAAGTGTCCTTTTAATACCGGAAGGGTAGGTATTTATTTATGGACATTTTCAAAAAGTCCACAATTCGCCTACGCAGGGAATATCAGTCGCAGTGCTGGGTTCGGCGTATTTCGGCGTAGGGAGTGTTATGTTACTACTACTACTACTACTACTACTGCACTATTGCAAGAACCTAAACTTATTGCGGTTTGTATTTGCTCCCTTTTTCAGATCAAAGTATAAAGAATTACCTATTTACATTGAACCAAAATAAAATATTTATTGGATTTTACTTAGTCAGGTTTAGAAGAAAGAGTTGTCTGCCATATGTCCGGCATGGCAACAATTCAACCATTTGTAACTAGTGGCTCTGTGAGCTGTAGACCTCGCGAGTATGTCGGTGGGAAAGCTGAACTGCTAACACACATAAAAAAATAACCCAAATAATTTTCTTTCAATAACACATACAAACTTATGAATGTACCTGGTTACGTACATGCAGTATGAAAGTAGCCGCACCAATAACTTTGTAAACTACATTTCGCGATCTTTTATACAACCTATTGACTTTTTACTAAAATTATATAATCTGTTTCACTCTCATAGTCTTTACAAATCCAACGACACCTTATTTGTTAATATCCATCGAGCCGTTTGGGTTGTAGCGATTTTTTTACATTTTAAAACCCCATATCTCCGCCATTTTGAAAAAAATCAAAAAACTGGCTCGAGTAAAAAATTCTATTTATTTTTTCAACCTGCTCACAAAATTTCACGAGAATCGGTTCATAAATGCGACCTGTAGAGGAGAACAACCGGACATACAAAAGCATTTTTGCCCAAACCTGAAACGGAGACGCTTCGCTCGCTTCGCTCGCTCATCTGTTTCACTCTCATGGTCTTTACGAATCCAACGACACCTCATTTGTTAATATCCATCGAGCCGTTTGGGTTGTAGCGATTTTTTTTCTCCGCCATTTTGAAAAAAATCAAAAAACTGGCTCGAGTAAAAAATTCTATTTATTTTTCCAACCTGCTCACAAAATTTCACGAGAATCGGTTCATAAATGCGACCTGTAGAGGAGAACAACCGGACATACGAAAGCATTTTTGCCCAAACCTGAAACGGAGACGCTTCGCTCACTTCGCTCGCTCGGTCAATTATAATATTTTTAAAGATTTTATAGGTACTGAATATCTACAACGACGTGTAAAATGAATTAACGCAAAATGAGAAACTACTTTGTAAGGGACATCATTCTGAGCAACTTTCAATATGATGAGAGCAGCTTTATTTTTCACTTCCCAGTAAATTTCGGCCTAAGTGGTTCAGCTGATTTGTATGGAGAATTGAAAAATAACTGCTCCGATCAAATCGGTTTCATAATGAAAGTTGCTCAGAATGATGTTCCTAACAAAGAAGTTTCTCATTTTGCGTTTTTTCTTTTACACCTTGTATATATCTACATTGTTTCCAACATTTAGTTACACTCAGAACTTCGGTTCTCATTAAAATTAAAGCCTTCCGGATTGATCACATAACATAACACAACAACATAGCGCAATGCAACGTCACGCCTTTTCCCATACGGGGTGGCAGAGGCACAACTGTGCCCACCTTTATTTCAATTTTCAATACTCCATTTTGCGTGATTGCGGGGGCGAGCCCATCGCCGCAGCCAATAATGAAGGTTTTCTCACGATGTTTTCCATCACCGTTAGAACATCCGTACAAAAAACTTAAGATACATGATTTATCTCATTGGTACGATGGTCAGCACTCCCGGTGCTGACCATCGTATCGAACCTGTATCTCCTGCGTGAGAAGCAAGCATGAAACCCACTAGACCACGGAGCTATACTGACCACGGAGCTATACCGACCACGGAGCTAACCTGACCACGGAGCTATATACTGACCACGGAGTTATACTGACCACGGAGCTATACTGACCACGGAGCTATACTGACCACGGAGCTATACCGACCACGGAGCTAACCTGACCACGGAGCTATATACTGACCACGGAGTTATACTGACCACGGAGCTATACTGACCACGGAGCTATACTGACCACGGAGCTATACTGACCATGGAGCTATACTGACCACGGAGCTATACCGACCACGGAGCTAACCTGACCACGGAGCTATATACTGACCACGGAGCTATACTGACCACGGAGCTATACTGACCACGGAGCTATACTGACCACGGAGCTATACTGACCACGGAGTCGGAATGATCCTTCGAGCTAAATGAGAGACCAGTGATATCTCATCATGCGTTTGGTGATCATAACCACTATCGAAAACGTTGGACCAGAATCGTCGCCATACTATGCGCAAAATGACGCACTAATACCAACCAACAAACAGCTAATAATTGGCGCCGAAACGATGCCAGTATCCGTATAATAAACGAGAACACACAACCGGCCCGAATTGTTCGGGTCCTTGTTGTTCGAATGTTTGAATGCCATGATTCGGATATGTGCTGCACAATGATTTTATGTATGATGCTGATCTGTAAGTATGTCACCGTAAAACAGTCAAAACAGTTTGTTTGTAATGTAACGAATTTTATCCTGTTAGTAGATAAACTAACCGTAAAAAGGTAAACTGGTGTAAACTTGAAATGCGAAATGATATGTCTGGGCGAAGTAAGTCAGGGTAGGTGAAGGATTAAGGTCCGCCTAAGGACATAAATGCTAAACCCTGTTGGTCTCGTTTACTATTTGCCGTCAGTTTATAAACTAACTGGTAAATTTATCAACTGACGATTTCTCTTATTTTCCGGTAACATGTGCATGTACAACTCTGTTGAAATATCTGCACACAACGCTATGATATTGGAGAGCCGAAATGACGTCACAGAAGGTGCATAGTTAGTTAAATAAAAAACTAAAATGTATGTATAATTAAATAGTGTAATTAAACTGTATTTGCAAAATGTAATAGTAGCATAATAAGAGCCCCTAATTGGCCTAGGTATAAGTTATTTATTGTGCTGTACATTTTTTATATTGTGCTGTGGGCTCAGTTCCCAAATAAACAAAAAAATAAACAAAAAATAAACAAAAAAATAAATCGTGTATCGTAACGGTGAGGTAGTGGTAGTGTAGGATGACGCACTATTATTATTATTATAATAACATTTTATGGGTATTGATTTTGAACATGTTGAAAAAAAAACGAAATTATCAATAAGTAGTATTTGTTTTGGTGTGATGTAACTAATGGAACTCTTTGCCTACTATTTCTCAAAGCGTAAAGTAACGGTGGTGTAACGATATTGCTTTGAGTTCTAGATAATTGAAACAAAAAGTAAACTTTAGAAAAAACCGACTTCCACAAACCCTATTTGATTAGATTGAGTTTAATACAAACTGTAACCCCTTATCCCCCCCCCCCCCCCTTGGGGACTTAATTTTGTCAAATCCCATCTCAATGCTACCCCACGCTACTAAGGAACCTCTGTACAAAGTTTCATGGCTGTAGGTCCACCGGATTAGGCTATGCGTTGCCTGCCCATCAGCCATGCATTGTATTTGTACCTAGTATTGAGCAGTTCTGGTGGCCATATGTGGTCTTCATCAGCAGTTCCGCATCACAATATTATGCTTTCCATGTGCATCTGCACGAGTTATTACGAAAAACACTAAAATCACTATAGGTCTGCCTATAATATTTGAAGAGTTCTCTCGATTTCTCCAGGATCTCATCATCAGATCCTGACCTGGTGTCAATGGGACCACCCTTGAGGTATTACCTATACGCCAAAAAAAGATTTGTTCAAATCGGTTCATAATTGGCGGAGTTATCACGTAACAAACATAGAAAAAAAAAAACATACGGGTCGAATTGAGAACCTCCTCCTTTTTTTGAAGTCGGTTGAAAAAGGCGCTGTAGTTTTCGATGTGCAATTGTTTTTGAGGGTAAAAGCTGGTAAAAGATTGAAATGTAGGCTGAAAGATTGAATGATGTGCCTAATACTCAAGAGGAAAAAAATGCGTGTTTGCTTACTGCAGCAAGCAAGGAGGTTGAATAGCAGATGATTAATTTAGATTCGACCTTATTTGAGCGAAACTTTTTTGTGTGAATTCTCATTCATTCCGTAATGCATCGATTGGATCCTTAATTGGATCAATATTTTCGCTTGCTTGAGAAGATATGTTTTTTACCGTGGTACTTGTAATGTTTTAACAATATCCTGCGGTGTTGCATCTTCCTTTTAATTTTATTATATGTGTATTTCTTATAAAAACATATAGGCGTTACAAGTGTATCTTTTTCAAGTTTCTCTATTCCCGAGTCCCGCAATTATGCCATGTATTGTTATGAAAATAAAAAGCGGATAAGTACCACTACCGGTCTCAACATTCAATCGGTTAATGTTTTAATTCGCTCTGAGTGCAATAAATTATGGGCGTGTATAAAATATCGTCCAGTTATTCGGTCGGAAGCTCCACGGGATTATCCGGGCTTTAGTCCTATGGGACTTACGGCAATCGGCCGGAGCCGTCAAATACCAGGCTCCGAGTAGCGCTGCCGAAGTGGTTTATCGTTGTTACGGCATTTTTATTGCGGCTCTCTGTAGTGATTTCTTAAACATGGATTGAAGCCATGGTTATTAAAATTTCTTTCACTGTAAATTGACCCTATGAATCCATGTTATAACATAAAAGTAAGAAGTTTAAATGAAACTTAATTATATTAGGCCCTGCCCTATAGCAAAAAATAATTACGAATCGACAATATCGCCCTGTAGAACTCGAATATTGAGAGGGTGTATAATTAACTGGGAACAGCGTCAAAAACGATCTCTTACGACGAAGTCTTCGATCATTTATGATCGAAGGACGAAGTAAATGATGAAAGTACATACAACGAAACGTAAAGGGCGACCATTTCAAATATAATTCGTTCGGATAGATTCGGCTTTTCTCAATTAGCTCTCTAGATTTTGCTTGTGATACCTTTCCCCATACTAAATACATCGTAATCTAGGATGATAATTATCCAAAAACCACTAACTACCCAGTACCAGGGCCGCATAATGTTCAAGAGAGAAACTTCTAGGTTCCGCGGGGTGGTCGTGTATTACCTGCATTATAGAATGGTGCTAGCCAAGTTTCTCGCCAGCTCAGCTCACTTTCTTATTCATAGCGGCCATGCAACAAGTGCCTTACATAATTGAAGGCACCTGCCTACCTCTTTGTCTCAACTCCTACGCTGTTATGAAGCCCTGGTAAATGCAGGTGGGATGGGAGGGGAGGGATAACTTAATGGAGGTAAGTTGTATTGTACAATGTCCTGTTAAACGAATCTTCCTATCCTTTTAGGTTTGCTGGAAGAAATCCATAAAGAGATTTAAAAATTCTGTAATTTTCTTCGAAATACCCTCCAAATATCCATTATTAACCTAGCCCGAGCAAAAAGCATCTTCGATGCTTCAAAGTAATTTAAAATTAGTACATTAATGGCGATGGTAACGATGATCTTCACCAAGGGCCAAGGGTATCTTGAATATAAGAACACAATAAAATAAACTTCATTTACCTCAAAACCAGTCCCCAGCGCGCGGCGGTAATGACCTGTGTGGCCAGTTTTGTACGCCATCCGCAAAATGCCTGACGTCTTTTGAATATCAATATAAAAATATTCTTTTTAACAAAATTTTATTTTGTATTTTTGTTCATAAACACAGCAATGATTCGAAAGGCACTTCTACTAGGTGTGTACAACAACAACAACAAGCGGAATTTATTTAGTTTTAACAATTTAGTGTTTTGTTTATTTTTTCAGTGTTGACATTGCAATGTTGGGTTGCAATCGTTACGACAAGAATTGTAAAACGAGTAAGTAATTATTCTTATATATCTTTGGGTCAGCATCAGCATCATTTAATTATTGATGATGATGTTATTATGACGAACAGGGAAAATTATATCCCTCTTTCTCATATTTATCCTGAGAGTTGCTCACTAATTAATTACTACTTACAAGACACTTTGATTTTGTGATGTTCTAGAGACATTTCAAAGTCTTAATAAAGTCTTTAAGGGAGAAATGTAAAATCTATTTGGTGATTTATAAAACTATTTATATTTATACAAATATAGTATATTCGTGATAAGAATGCAGTTAAGTCATCACTTTCCGGCGGCCGGCCTAGCCATGCCCCGTAACCAATCAAATCGTTTCCAATTATCAAGGCAAGTTCACAGTGACCAGTTGAAGGCAAACTTTCGAACGCGAAGGTTGTGTCCTGTCCTGTGAGTGTGTGTTAACAGATTTAAATTTAAATTTCACTGCATTCTTATCATAAATAGACTGTAATATGCTTATAAGTTTATGCTGTGTGTGACCAACTTTTTCCATTGCATAGAACAGAACATTACGTTAAGGAAAAACCAATTAACCTATCCTGTCTCTGATTTATACATAATCGTGATAGATAAGCAACACATTCATTAATTTATACACGCAGCCAATCCGACTAGAATAGATAAATATGTAAATTGGTTGAGCATCGATAAGGAAATCCTACCTGGGAACCCCACGGTTTCGTAAAGACTACTACTTAAGACACATTATGATATATGATCGAAGATTATGACAGCCATAATAATCCCAGCTGCACTGCTAGAGCAGCTTTATAAAATTGACCACGTGTACACAAATTTATTAATTTAATACAAATTGAAACTCAAATGTCTTTAATTCTGTAGATATAACAAATTAATTAGAACATGTCAGTATTTAGTATATTTTACTGCCATAAAATTGACATTTTAAACGACTTCAAAAAAGGAGGGGGTTGTCAATTCGGTTGTATGTTGTATTTTTTTATGTGTTTTACCTCGAAATGGGAATTATTTATGAATCGATTTCAACAATTCTTTTTTTGTATGAAAGGATGATCCTTCAGGTAGGTTTCATTTTTTGAAAATCTGGAATCGGTTCAATACTTAGGTTTCTACATAGAAAAACTGTCATCCAAAGCAAAATTACTTTTTGCCTTTCTGTGACTTTGTTGGTGTTTGCGCAGATTGTCATTGAGATGAATTATGACAATTCACAGACAACATTCGCTTCCCGCGCGGACAGTTATGTAAATAACATGTAATGAAGTCGGTTTTTTTAGTTTTTAACTTGGTGAATTATTTACCTCTTCTCTACGTTGCGTTGGACGGACCAATCTGGGAGAATATGGGCAAAGAAACTACCACAGATTATTATTTTTTATTTTTTTATTTTAACAGATCAGGTTTGGATTAAAGATTACCAAAATACATATGATACATATCATAAATTTTTATGTTGAAGTAAAAATAATCTTAGCAGCGAGTTTTATTTATTTATTTTTTTTTTTTTTTTTTATTTATACTTTATTGCACACAAAAAATACATTATGACAATTAAAAATGGAAATGACATGTACAAAGGCGAGCTTATCTCTATCGAGAGATTTCTTCCAGCAAACCCAGGGAGGAAAGGATAAATAAATCAACAATAGGTAGATCCAAGTGTACAACATCAAATACTTAAGTAAAAAAATAAATAATATAAAAAAATAATAATAATATAAACTACATACAAATACGTACATATATACCAGAATTAATGGATATAAATAGGAAATAAAACATACATAAATACAAATACTTAAATTTAATATGGAAGAGAAAGGTAGTGTTCTTTCAGCCGACTTTTAAATATTCCGAGTGACGGACTGTCTCTAATGGCACTTGGCAGCTCGTTCCAGAGTCTGATAGCGCGCAGTCGGAAACCATGTTCATAGGCGGCAGTGTTGTGTTGCGGAGTTATAAGTAGCGACCGAGCGTGTAATCTCCGTGGCCTATCCGAGGACACAAATTCAAAACGATCCCGCAGGAAGCCAGGGTAGCGAGGATTAAATAATATGTTGAAAAGGCAGGTGAGGATATGGGAATCCCGGCGAAGACGAATTGGGAGCCATTTCAGCCTCCTGCGATACTCCGAGACGTGGTCAAACTTGCGTAGACCGAAAACAAACCGAATCCCGAGGTTTTGAAGTCGCTCGAGTTTGTTCAGTTGCTCTTCGTTCACGCTCGCCCAGCAGACATCAGCGTAATCAATAAGGGGGAGGAGGAGAGACTGAGCAAGTGTGATCTTTGTCTGATGAGGAAGAAAGCTTTGAAGACGCCTGAGAGAGTGGAAACTGGCAAAGACTCGCCGACTAACCTCGCTGACATGCACTGACCAGGACAGCTGGTTATCGAAGTAAACGCCTAGATTTTTGGCCTTTGTACTATAAGAGATTATGGTTCCATCATAGGCTACGGGAGCAATGGACAAATGCTGTAATAAGTTAAGGGAGAACCTGGAACCAATAATCATGGCCTGAGACTTACTAGGGTTCACCAGCAATCCATAAGACGAGGCCCAGTCCCTGATTTTTTCGAGATCGGCATTTAACAATTCTACTGCTGACGCCGACTCAGAGGGAGAAAAATGGCGGTAAACCTGTAGATCGTCGGCGTAAAGATGATAAGACGAGGAGAGAACATCCGAGATCGAGTTTATGAAGATAGAGAAAAGAAGGGGAGAGAGTATACCACCCTGGGGCACTCCCGCAAAGAGGTCACACCACTCCGTCGAAATTGCCTCCGATTTGATACGCTGCTGTCGCCCTCTCAGGTACGAATCGAACCAGCAAGCAGAATCGGAGGACACATTCAGGGACTTCAGTAACTCAACGAGGATGTCAAAATCGACGCAGTTAAAGGCGCTGCTAAAGTCTAGAAGCGCTATCACAGAGAGCTGTTTCTCATCCATCGCATGCTGAATGTCATCGGTGACTTTGAGTAAGGCCGTAACGGTACTGTGACCCGGCCTAAATCCGGACTGGAATTGATTCAGCAAGTTGTTGGAGGATAGGTAAGAGGAGAGCTGAGAGTGGACGATGGATTCGAGGACTTTGGAGAGGATTGGCAGGATGGAAATAGGACGAAACTCTTTAAAGGAGGTGGGATTGGATGTTTTGGGTAAAGGGATGACTAAAGATTTTTTCCATACATTAGGGAAGGTGCTACTGGAGAGAGAGTGATTTACAATGTGTGTGATAGCCGGTAGAAGCTCTTCGAGTACAGTACTGATCATTTTTGTACAGATATTATCATCGCCTACAGCTTTGGAGGAGATGGCGAGCACAGCCCTTTTAACCGCATCGACTTCGACAAGTCTGAAGACAAATGGAGTGGAGGTAGAAGTGGACCTCGTGCGCAAGTGACTAAGAGTGGCATCCTTCACAGAAGGATTCATTCAGGAGTTCTATGTTGAGCGAGATTAACTTCATGCATTCTTGACATTTGACACGTATAAATATAACACATATGGTCAATGGTCATGCTTTATCCAATAGGGTGTGGCAGAGGTCCATTTGTGTCCATGTTTAGAGGGTTATTAAAAAGTTTAATTAATGGTTTGAAGCATATTTTGATAATCGAATTTGTCTTAGCTTTTAACACATCATCACAACTTTCAGCAGTACGAGTGGTCATGGGGCTACGAAAACGATGAAGTAGGTATTGGTTTCGTTCAATGTTTTTAATGTTATTATTACTAATTTATGTATTAAAATGTCTAATAGCAAGATTAAATTAAATGTTAATAAAAAAACAATTACATTAAAAAATCACCACCTTAATGGCCTTTGCACACGGGACGGATTTGCAAAGGATTTTAAGTTTTTACCAATGGACATACATAGAAGTAAGCCGAAGCATCCAGCATTATTTTAAACCATAGCAATTTATGTCTTATTTCTATATCGATACGTTTGAATGTCCATTGGTAAAAACTTGCTATACCATCCTGGTTTGCGTAGGCCTTAACAATCAATCTAAACAATTGTCAATAAGCACCGGTAGCTATTAATAAATTACCACTTAATCACATTGACCGTAACATATCTACTGAACAGCCTAAACCAATATGGGTAAGTGACCTTCATACTTTACTCTCTATTTATAACCCAGTAAAAATAGGAAAATCAGTGGAATCAGTGTACTCTAGCCTATGTGAGGAATTCTAGTACAGTATAGATACATAATTTGTTAGCTGTAATAGTTTTAATATTTTACAAACAACCTACATCTATATTGTTCGCTATTGTTAGTTTGGCCCGCGTGTTTCCATAAGCGAGTGAATCGATATCAGTTTGATTAAGAGAGAATTTTACTAACGAAAGAGTAACTTTTACTCGAGAGTATCTTCTACTTTTTCAAAGACACCGATCAGATCACCTCATTTTGAACTGTCATTGTCATACAAATTTTCCCCGGGATAGATTCTCGTATAACTTTTTGTTGGTAAAATCCAACCTAAGTAATTTAAGACATTTATTTACATATTAAAACTGAGTTATCTCAGAAACCCTACTGTGGACGCCAGATCCTCTGGTCGTCCACGGATGCAGGGCTGATGAAGGATGAGATGATAAATGATGAGAAATGGGAATTAAAGGAATGTCGATGGTATCTGGTAGCTTCTTGGGAGCTGGATGACGAGGTAACGGGTAAGACCCTCACTTGGGTCCTGGCCTCGTGGCAATGAGCAGGAAATATGGGTGCACGGAAAGACTTCACTCGCGATCGCGGCGGAGGCGAGCTAGCTGCCGTTGGGGTTTGCGATGGGGTGAGCTGATGGTAGACACGTGGGGTTTCGCAATGTGTGCGATACGCGTGAATTCAGGAGGGCCGACACGCGCGTGGCCACTCTGTTCGAGTCTCGGGACGCAATGTGGTGAGCGGATTGAACGAGGCGCCCAGCGCTCGCGTCGTTCGTTCGTTCGTTCTTTCGTTCTGTCGTCACGCCACTAGACGGCGTGAACACCTACTATTTACGACATTTTGTCAAAGAATATTAATTGCTGTTTGTAATCTTTTCAAGCGAACCGGCTTTAATTGTAATTTGGATTCGATTATAATTTAACTATCTTGGCTCGACTTGGCGGGGCACTGCCGTGCCTCCAGATTATAATTAAGTATCTTACTGATATGCAAAGGCTTCCTATGTTACAATTTCCAATACAATTACCTATCATACTCGTAGCTGGGCTTTAATATACCGTCCACCTTTGCAGAAGCTTAATAAATATTGGTGATAATTATTGTTTTTACTTTTAATTCAGAGAGAAACCCTACAAAAAGAGCCTCAAACCACACCACCGTCAGTCAATCCATCCGTCAACTATTTCGATGATAGGGGTGCTCTAGTAACAGTAGACAGCTGTGCGCCCCTGTCATCTCAACCGCCAAACTTCGCAGCCCCTGGAAGGAGGATCAGTCAAGTTAGTAAGTAATTAACATATTTTTTAGAGATATGGTATTACTTACTTTTACCACAGATACTATAATATTATTTTACTTACATCTGTCCTTCTTTTTCGCTCTGTATCTGGCTCCCTTACTCCAAGACGTTTTCTTGCATTTACCTCCAGAAAATCCTTGGTGTCTTTTCTGTTGTTGATAAGCTCGTCTTTGTATCCTACAAAACTCTTATTTTATTAATTTGCCTTTCAGTAAATTTATTAAGAAGCGTTTTATTTTTAACCGACTTCCCAAAGGAGGAGGTTTACAATTCGTCCGGATATTTGTTTTTTTTTTTTATTTTTTTTTTATGTATGTGCCTCGATAGCGCCTAAACGGATGGACTGATTTGGAAAATTATTTTTTTGTTTGAAAGGGTTTACCTTCCCATTGGTCCCATTGACACCAGGTCAGGATCTGATGATGGGATCCTGGAGAAATCGAGGGAACTCTTCAAATATTATAGGCAGACCTATAGTGATTTTTGTGTTTTTCATAATAACTCGTGCAAATGCACATGGTAAGCATAATATTGTGATGCGGAACTGCTGATGAAGACCACATATGGCCACCAGATCTGCTCAATACTAGGTACAAATACAATGCGTGGCTGACGGGCAGGCAACGCATAGCCTAAACCAGTGGACCTAGAGCCATGAAACTTTGTACAGGGGTTCCTTAGTAGAGTGGGGTAGCACTGATATAAGATTTGACAAAATTAATTCCCCAAGGGGGGGGGGGGGGATAAGGGGTTACAGTTTGTATTAAACTCAATCTAATCAAATAGGGTTTGTGGAAGTCGGTTTATTCTAAAGTTTACTTTTTGTTTCAATTATCAGTTATTGATAACTTATAACTTTAGGTTAAGAGCTGGCATTTTTTTGAGAAAAAAACAAATCCCTCTCCTTTATTTACAGAATGCTACGAGTACATTTGGGGTATAAAATACCGCGAAACTCAAGAAAATCTAAATTTGACATGTGAGTGTACTTTTACAACATTTTAATTAATTTATACCATCGCCAGCAGACCAATAGTTGAACAGCAATTACTTAATTACAGATTATTATGTATATCCTTAACCCTCTGGTCCACACATCTTATCTATCTATTGTTATCCATTGTTCGTTTGTTCGACCCGTGTGCTTCTGAGAGAATTGGTTTTATGGGTAAAATAATAAAATATTGTTAATATTTCAGGTATTTACGAAAAATGGAAAAAAGAAAACCCCAATTCTTATGCAGCAATAGGCGGACGGAACACACTAAGTGGCGAATTCCCTCATATGGTACAGCGCTTGAGCATGAGCACATTTAGGATCTAAAATTGCAATTGTAACAACGAAATGCCATATTTGCCATATGCATATTTGAAATGGATAGTTGCCCACTTAGACGTACGCAGAAAATACTTCTTCCCAGAAGGTCCTTCTGTGGGCTTCTATTAAAACATGCGACATTGGCGCAATTTACCTATTTGACCGCCATTAATAGGAACTAATTAAATAACTCCTTATGAGTATGACTACAAAAGTTTGCATGAGGCTTGAAGAATCTAAAAGTTGTTTTTCTAATAACTAAAACTAACAGGTTATGTAGTTTAGACATGTCTTAACAGCCTTTGAATGATTTTTACAAGCAGCAGAATCACAATTTAGCAACTTTGCCACCAGGGCGCCATAGGCTGGAGGGCGTCGGTGGGATCATCCTGGATATTCCTATGTGGTGCCACCCTGGTTAGCTCCAAGTTCTTGCTGACTGCTGCCCATTGCACTGCAACCTCGGAGAGAGACACGACTGTTGGTGATCCAATACCCAAAATTGTTAGACTTGGAGATAAAAACATCCTTAAATCCGTGAGTAATCCTTCAATTTAAAAAGATAACGACTTTAGGCAAAAGGAACTTTTACTCTTAGAATTCCATCATACCAGTATTATGTGGGTTGACTACTTAGTAATGACCTGTACAAATTTTCTGGAAAAACAGTAAGTGTATATAAATCGCTCTAAACTTGACACCTTAGCGCGCGTTCCCATTAGACGACATGATAGATTGTCGTTCCGTTTGTTTTATTGTGTGTATATTTAAAGAGAGTAATTGTGTTCTCATAGGACGACACGAACAATTACGAGTATAATCCGCGACTTTTAACGGATGGTCGTCCAACAAATAATTGATCGTGTCGTCGTCACTCATATGTGGTCTCTTACAAGAAGCTTGACATTTAGACATTTACCCTTTCAGGCATACAGACGTGTGAAACCGACAGATGTCAACATACTAAACTTCATAGTCCACCCAGAGTTCCAACCCCCGATGAAGTACAACGACATCGCGCTGCTCGAAGTAGAAGAAGTCTACTTCACCACTCTCATATCACCAGCTTGCTTGTGGACTCTTGATGACACGAGCAGTCTTGGGACACAAGCTACGTTAACTGGGTGGGGAGTGGTTGAAACAGGTTGAACAGTTGCTTTCATTTCTTACTCAAAATTGCGACTAGTATAGCAGTATGCTGGTATATTGCGAAATGCGTTTATGTGATTGTCTCTATTCATATAATACTGCGACGAATTTAAAACGTATCGATGACAGTTTCTTCAATTTAGTGTATTACTTATATAAAGGTGCCCGCCCATTAGCCGGCCCTGTGGAGCCAGCAAATCCCAATCAGGCCTGGCCTTCTGGACTGTAGCTCAGTTTGATGGATACTCAAAGTCATGATGTTACTTTCTCTTTGGGAAATTGCAAAGTATGAAAATTAAACAGCACTTTATAAGATTATCAGTCTTTGTATTGGGCTAATAGTCACTTTTTCATGTTTTTTTAGACAATACACAATTAGTTCCTTAATCTATTTAAGTCAAAGAAGATAACAGTGATTTTTTTGTTCCAGCATCGAAAAAGACTTCACCAGAGCTGCAAGCCGCTACCGTGGACCTCGTCGACCCACCGTTATGTCAGCAACTGCTCAGACCCTTGTTCAACCGCCACTGGCGTGGACTGCACAACCAGCTCTGTGCTGGCAAGCTCGCTGGTGGCGTTGATGCTTGTCAGGTAACACCTTAGATTATATGTCCTAAAACATAACATTTACAATTATACATACTTTACTTCTGAACCCCACACTAGGATACTTTGTGTCGTGGAAACAAGAAGCAGTGACACCACAAACATGTAAACATCCAAGAACTGGGTATTTCTTCTTCTTCCCCGGTCGGAATCAAACACGGGACCTCACACTTGAGAAGCACAGCTTAAAGCGAAACGCTACAGTCGTTATAAGACCTAATTATGTTCTAACATTTTGTACATAGATTTCTCTAAAAATTTAATCGATGGCAACCGAACATGAGATGCCGGAGTCCATACTGTATTGACTGCGCTAGCCTCATTCACTAGTACCTACTTTTCTTACAACTATCATGTCATGTCCTATAAACATCGGGCAGGTAGATCACGTCTCGTTCTACGCGAGTCTTCGGCGCCATATCGTAGAATTGGAATGGGCATTTTAGTGAAAACATGTATTTCTGAAAGCAAATTTATTTAGGACTATGTGATGTTTTTTGTGTTATACCTAAGTACAACTAACTAACACGAAGCCTATTCGGGGGCTTGGCTGCGCTCGCCCCCTTAAGTTTTCACCTATTATTTTTGAACTGCTGTAGCTTATAAGCCACAGCAGTTCAAAAAAGTTCATCGTTTCATGATACTTCACGGTTGGCCATTTCATGATATTGCCAATTCTACGATATCCTTCTCCTTCTTATTGCCTTTGACGTACAGTATACCTTCTGCAGGGTGTAACAGAAGGGTGAAGTCATATTTTAGGGGGTTGTTAGGGAGACCATTCTGAGCAGCTTTTACTATGAAGCTATTTATTTATACTTTACTTTATACTTTTTTGCACAGAAAACATAATACAGACACTTAATATTAGAAAAAAACATGTACAAAGGCGAGCTTATCTCTAATAAGAGATCTCTTCCAGCAAACCTAGGATGGAGAGGATAATTTAATAAAAGGTAGACCTACATAAGTGCACAACGATAAATATTAAAATAATAGACTACTTACTATTACGATTTGATCAGAGCAACTTTATTTTTCATTGCTCCATATGTTTTGGTCCGGGCGGTTCAGCTGATTTGTATAGAGAAGTGAAAATTGAAGTTGCTCTGATCAAATAGGTTTGATAGTGATAGTTGCTCAGAATGATGTCCCTAACAATCCCCTAAAATATGACTACACCTTTCTGTTACACCCTGTATAGTTACTTATAAATCTGTCATCGTATCGTCTTTTGCAGGGAGACTCAGGAGGACCGTTGCAAGTAAAAATTGCACTGCCGAATTTGTACTACAAGATTTACTATCAGATTGGTGTAACCCAGTTTGGATACGGCTGCGCCAGAAAAAACAGTCCAGGAGTCTACACCAAGGTGTCCAGTTATATAGACTGGATAGAAAGTGTTGTTTGGCCAGAATACTAAACTGATATCGCTGCTTACATTATTATAATGTATGTTGCGAATACAACTGGCAGACTTTCAACATGATTACGTTGTAATGGTTATACTATCATAATAATAACAAATAGATACTGAGATAAGCAGACCGTGAATTAGGTATGTACTTTGTAAATGATTGTCTAAGTGCCAAATACATCGAAGTTTCTGTTTATTTAGCACACTGTGCAAAGTATGTACCAAACTACAATACAAATGTACGCAACCAAATGAATATAATTTTATTATTGGATAATTTTATTTTTGGATAATATTATTTTTGTTATGTTTATATATAGGTAAGTATTCATAAGTATCCCTAAGAAGTGCCGTAGTACTGCTTGTGCATGTAGCTTTCATCACATCACACACGCAAGATTGGCCTGCATTTCATCACGCATGCTGGTCCAATCCCTTGTCTATACCACGTTCCTGATGAATTCCACATATCATAAGAGCCCTACGTCACCAAAAAGCGAGAGGGCCGTGGCCTACGACAGACTCGCTGAAAATAAAAATTGCAATTATGAGTGGAGTATCCTAGTGTGGGGCCAGAAGTATCTTATGTTTATGAATAACATTCAGATTTATGAGGGGCACCGCTTTTGACGACATTTCCTAAACAAGAATAAAAGTTTGTTGTTTGCAAGTATCACCATGGCCGAATACACAAAATGCTGCTTAATTAAAGTGTCTCTAATGTCTTAATGATACTGTCGTTTCCCGAACGACACACTGATGACATGACTTTGAGTGTTGAATCTGAGTTTTGACTGAGCATCCGGGCCTGTAAGCCCTACAGAACTTATTTAAAGAAGGAAAGACAGAACTTATTTGAAGGATGGAAAGACTTGCTTTTTGTGGAGTGGATTTTTTGTATGGGTCAGAGGCCGTAGGAGCAAGTACAAGCAGACGTATTGTGCTCCGACCTGTGACCTGAAAATCCACTCTATACTTCATTGAACAGAAAATGGTACTGTAGTTGCCGCACAACAATGGACTAACCTAGGGCTAATTTCTGGGGAATCTTCGTTCTAAATATTTCGTAATTCGTAATTTCTTTATTGTACGTACTCACATGCATGACATACAGATAGCTTAAAATGCTGGTTTTTACCTAACATCTTTTTACTTATATCATGATTGCAATTAGTTAATCGACAACATGTTCAAGTTGTAATTTAGTAGCGATTAATGGTATTGGTGGTTGCAATAAACGGCACTGGTGGCAATAGATAAAAGTGATATGTACGAGTATCTCCATTTGGTATAGATACCTGTGCATTTGGCATAGATAAAGAAAATGTTACCGTTCTGTAATTAGATTACAATAAAGAATATTGTTTTTATAAGTATTGATTCTTATACTAACAATTCATTCTGCTCAATGCAGCTAAACTCTCTCCAGACTCAGATAAATTCTTAGTTGTACTCAGCCAACTACTACTATAATTGAACCCGTATATCCATTTGAAGCTTTGAGACTTAATACGGGACTCTATATACCTGTTTCAGTGCCTGCAAGACGAGTCGAAACAGTTGAATAATTGCTACGTGTGTACTGCACTGTTACAACGTTCTTTTTAGTGTTGGAACGTTACATTTTACTCTTGATCATGCACCTAGCAAATCTAGCAATATTTCAAGCTTGCGGTCAATTCGCTCAAGCTAAAACAATTAAATCAAATGTGTATAAATAATCCAGTGTAAGTTGGTTGTACTTAATGAATGAGGTTTGAAGTGTGTTTAGATAATCTTTGCGGGATGTTAACAATTTTTGGCAAGGATAAGATAAGATAAGATAAGATAAGCGTTTATTCAGACGTCACAATACACAAAATAGAAACACAGTTCAAAGCAGAAGTAAAAGAGACGAGAAGTTATGCAAAAATAGAAGGGATCAGAAAAATAATACAAAATAAGATTAGTTGTAGCGTCGTGTCCGCTCCACTACTGCGCGGCAGAGGCACATTTGGAGGATGTGAATCAAGCGAGAAAAAGAGCGGTAGACACAGTGTGGATTTGCAGCGCCCAAGCCTTGGCAATTTTTGTAAACCAAGATGTGTAGTTTTATTTTCCTCAAAACCAGTTCTTCCTTGTCACTGACCTGTACCGGCCAGTCTTGCTAACTAAGTTGGACCGATGATACGTCAGTCGTATAAATCGAGCTAATAATTATTCCCCAAGTTTTCTGGTTTGGTGAATGAAAAGGTTCCATGTTCCATTCAAACAACGTGTTCCCAACTTGAGACGCAATTTATAGGGATGTCCTGTCTAAGAAAACAATATGTTTTTCTTTTTGTTTTAATATTTCAAATGTTAGTTACAAGTGTAACAGCGGCAACAGCATCACGTATAGTGAAACGGGTAAGTTTGTTTTTAATTTTAGTGGCATGGTTAATTTGAATTTTCAAATGCCATGTTTGACCTTTAAAATTGCTAGTAAGGACCCAAAGACCTCTGCAGGCGACATGACGTGACTGTAAGCTGGACAGCAAGCGTAGTAGGTACCTATCGCTTTCACGCTCATTCTCGTCTTAACTACGATCGGTGTGTCGCTCGCTCACACGCTCACGCAACACTTCGTCTGCAATTGCGGTGATGGGCTGCGCAAAATACTGGTTTGTTTGTAGCCGGGCGACGCGGCGCGGCGCGTCTTGGCAAGCCAAAACTAGAGTATTGCGCTCTCGCTATAGCTATTGTCATGCGATTCACGAATTACCTCAGGCTAGATACGTCCTCTGACAGACTGAGGAATAGCCTCGGGCAGCTGGTTCGCGAGGCTGCTCGTTCAGTCAGTATGCAGCTACTTAACTGCCATGCATGCGATACGCTTACAGAATTAGGGCCCTGGAACTGGCACTTGGACAAACGTGGGCACAACTGCCTGTCACCCCTTATGGATAAACTTTGCTGTTAACTCTGTTCCTCACTTTCCCACGACAAACCCCTATTCACGCCAGTCATGCTAAGGCTACAGTTGTTTGTTTATCTGTATTTCTTTCTTTAGTTCCATTGCCTTAAAGAGCTTATTACATTACGCTGTCGGCAGGGCCCTGTCTGACTCACTTTCTCTTTCTAGTCGTTCCATCATGAGTGAGACGTCTATACAAAAAAGTAACAAGCAAGATAGATCAGTCACAAGATGGATGAAAAGATTGAAAAGACACATTAATTATTGATATATTTTGTTTATACTCAACTGCATTAATCACATTAAAACATCGATGTTTACAATCGATAGGTTTCCTTATAACGGTTCAAAGCACTTTGTGATGGCGTCTTCTTTGAATTCCTCGACAGCTGCGTAATTATTATGATATAAGGCGGACCGGTATCTGGTGGTTTTAACTTGATATAAATTGTTATATATCTTGTTTACCAAAACTGATACTTACATGTTTATTGATGATCTACTTCTTTTAGATTTTATGTACATACGTAAATCCGTATTTTTTTATATTCAACTATCCGCTTTGAAAACAAATAACGCTATAATTTTAAGCCTAATATCATCATTATTATAGACATACAAAGTGTCTATAATCCTAACGTACTTGATAAAATATGCATAGTAGAGATATTGGGCTGAAGTAATAAACAAAAGTACAGTACAGGGCCATTATTTTGGCAGGACCCGACGACGACGGGCTCCGAGTATGATATAAATACTCGGTGTTTGACTTGGCGGCAGAGAGAGCGAGACGAGACCCGACGTGCCAAATCAACGGCCCCGTACTGTACCTCTAATAATGGAAGATAATGGAAGAAAATCTTAAGAAAATATTATTTTCAAATATTAGTAGTAGGTATAGGTACTAAAGGATTATAATTATTTATAACATACCTACGATACATTATTTATTTTGTTTGGCATAGTTTCTTACAGAAGTCTATAAAATATTCCTCAGAAAATAAGTACAATAACCTTGGAAAATATAAGATGATTTTGATTAAATCAAGGAGGACTTATTTGCTGTGTGATACTGTAGTAGGTCAGAAGTATTGAAACGTGAGCTCAACTGTACGTTAGCCAACGCGTGGTCAAGCGTGGTTTTCCTGACCGGGAATCCCTCGCATCAGGTATTGTCCGAACGCTAAACTAACCGAACCAGTATTCATCGATAAATTATTTTATCGTGTCGTTGCAAATAACCAAACCGAACTCATATTCAAGGATGTGGATCGAGCAGTCACTTTCCGAAGAGTAATATTATTCTTTTATGCATTTCTGAATTAGAGTATGGAAAAGAGGAACTGTATTGTTTTTAGTTACAAGTTATTACCTGTTAATTTGTTTTATGAACAACAACTATTTGTGCAATGATCACTTTTTCGAATACACTTTTATAATTACACGTAGGTACTGTACTTTAAGATGTAGGTCCCGGCTACTATCACTACTTCGTAGTATGTAGTACTCGTAAACCCCTCCACCAACCCGCACTGAGCCAGCGTGGTGGAGTATGGCTCAATCTCATTCGGATCCGGGTAAAGGCCTGTACCCCTCGGTGGGGACTTAATGGGCTACATTTACTTACTGTACTTTGTATTTGTAACAAACTTTTGTTCCAGCAATATCAAGATGGAGAACTGGAATTCTGGTCATGGGGCTTTGAAGATGACAATGAGACAACGGTGGTGAGTGGTTTTCATCTATGAGTACGCATTAACATTGTAATCAATAAATGTTAACTGACCTCAGAAACAATAATGCTATATTAGATCGAAATGCTTCACTGATCAGTTTGATCACGTAACTAGGAAAAACCCAATATTTACGACCGTTGTATTCGTCCAATATTACCCAATTTTATGTCTGTTTTTCCCTGAGCAACGCCTTAGTCAAGTTATCTTTAATAACCGTACATAAGATTCCCTTAATGTATGTGCCATCATCGCATACTAGCGCTGTGCTGGATTCTGTTGCAAGATAAATCAGGCGGCAAGCAGCAACGACCTAACCGAAGGTCAATCAAGTAAAGGCTCTATTTTTACAGCAGCAGCCACAGAATGCCGAAACTCCACGCCCACCCCCACTACCACAACCCACTACTACAGTTATACAGGATTCAACTACAATGAAACCGGAGATAACTCAAGATATTTGGAACCCGACGTCAACAATAGAACCGTTTGATGTACGCGACAATGAAGTTAGTAAGTATGTTTCTTTACTCAAACAACTTACAGGGAAATACTTTTACTATAACAGTACTGTGACTCCTGACTCCGACTATTAAAATCTATACTTTATAGAGGCAAAAATATAATCTCGTAACTGTTATCTCTCGTTTTGTTATATCTGGTCTGCTGTTGTTATTATATTGGTAGTATAATCAAAATAACCTACACATTTTCCAGCTTATTAATTATTTACTGACCATTTTTTTTTTACAAAATATTTATGATATCAACATTTTTTTTTAATTTTCAACAACTTATGTCCAATGGCAGGGTCAAAACTTGATTCAATCAGATACAGCTTTTAATCATTTTCACCCTCTTCGCTTAGCCTTTTTATTGGAACAGCTCTTCAAAATTGCAGGTTCCTTCAATGCGTTACTTGTGACTATTAAAAACCCATCCATCCGGATGCATTACGAGTATATTGAAACATAACATTATGACTGTTCTAATTACAGGCGATAGCGAGGAAGATGACCATTTCAATCAATTGAAAAACCCCTACAAGTTGTGGAAGAAATATATAGATTCTGATGAAACACCTTTAGAAAATTCTGAAGTTCATGAGCCGTTACTGCCTAATCGCTCTAGTATCTTTGATGATATAATTGTCAAAATAATCGCAAAGTTATTATTCGGTGGTCAAGGCTCTGAACTCCTCCCTCCGGCTACGAGGCAAGTCATTAAAAATCGAAAACGGGTGAGTTGGTTTGACATGCATGGAGGCATTTTTGATGTTTCAGTTTCATGATAACTCGGCTTGGGGCTTTGTAGATGAAGCTGATACTTGGGTAAGCATAGACCTCGCTTGAAATGATTTGGATATTAGTGAGAGAAGGACGAGATGTGATCGAATATGATAAAGAGTCTTGAATACCTACTTGTTCCTAATGAAGACCCTTTTGTAATTTTATATTCTCCAAATATTAAAGACGTGTGTAATAATTCTTTGATTAAAAAGTACTCATTTGCAATGTATTTTGAATTTTGACAGAGGGATGTTCAGACACCTACAAGATCGAAAACAGAAGATGACAAAAAACCGAATGATCTAAAAAAAAGGCCCACTATAACACCAACTAAAAATAAAAATAACTACGATCATAATCATGACTGGTATCACGGCGGTAGCCCATTTGGCTTTCACGGCTATCATGATCATAATGAATATGGCTCACATGGCTACCATGGCCATGGCTATCACAACCATGACTTTCATGACCATGGCTCACACAACTATCACGATCAAAAACATGATTACCATGGTTACGGTGGTCATAGCCAATATGATAATCATGGTCATCAAGGCTGCCAAAGTCACATCGGTTACCCTAACAACGGCTATCATGACTATCATGGCTACCATGGCCATAAACAATATCCGAGCTATAATTGGTATCACTACAATCAAGGCTATCCGGGGCATCATGATTATTTTGACCATCAACATCATGGCTATCATAATCAAGACAAAAATGAAGATGACTCCATGGAATGGTGGAATTACTTTTCACAGCGAGCGACTCATAAAGACAAGGCAACATCAGTTGCCACAAAAACCGCAACCACGCCTTTAACCACACCAAAGCCAAGAACTAATCCCACTACTGAAATTACTTACATGACTAATATTCCTGGTGAATTACCAGCACACATACTCGGACAAATATTTGGACAATACCCAGGAGATGAGACGAAAATTACTATTAGTACAAAGAACAATGTAATAAACGTTCGTGGTCCCTCAAATTCCCAGGAAACACTTAGTGGTACATCACCCGTCACTCCTCCTAACAACATATTGGCTGAAGGGAATGGTGCCCAGATTTCAATAGGAGCTAGCAGTGACATGATAGATGGATCCAAGGTATCATTAGAAAATGCCATGATATCCACAGAATCAACTAGCACATCATCAGAAGTTTACAGTACTGATGCATCTAGCTCAACGACACCTGTTGCCTCTACTCCAGAATCAACAACGGCTTTCTCATGGGATGACTTATACGCTCTTCTAGAGGAGGAGAGTAAGCAAAAAGTTTGGAGTCCAAACCCGGGTAGTCCCTGTGATCCGGTTGCAGAAGCGGAACGTGCCAAGGTGCCTGACTTCAAGGCTCCAAACCGGAGGCGTAGTGAAGCTCGTAAGTATAATTAATGATATGATACAATCCCAATTATCCTAGTGTTGGGTCAAAAGCAATGTGCCAAATACAAAGTAAAAATAACTTTAGGAGTAGACCAGAAAATAAAAAATATCATTATCACCGTCGGAAAGTCTAGCAGTGGGTTGATAATTTAATAAGATTTTGTCAGGAGATATCTTGCATTTATTAATAATAATTGACTTATATAATTTTAACATAATTCCAGATTGTCGCGAATACATCTGGTCAATGAATTACCGCAAAGAATTCAAAGAACGAAACGACACATGTAAGTATCACATGAGCAGTACAGAATTTAACAATTTATTGAGTATAAAAAATATAAATGAATTCTCTTTTATTTAGGTGAGAACGAAAAGTTTTTAACACTGGGAGGCGTTGGCATTTCTGAAGTAGGAGGAAGAGACACAAAACTTGGGGAGTTTCCGCATATGGTAAGGAATATCAATGCAATGCAAAATAAGAAATATAAGGTTAGGTTAAATTATGTTCTGAAATTTAAAATGTTTTTAGGTTTATAGCTATGTATAAAACATGTTTCGTTAGCCATTTATTTAAGCCAAAAGAATTGTCTCTGTCATCCGCCTGTAATGTAAAATGCGTGATGTGCTATCACGCCGGTATTAAGCTAAGTGAGACCTGTTCTCTAGCTTACTCTCAATATCCAACATCGATCCGGATCTCTTTGATACTATCATTAGAAGGATATTCACCAATCACAATTGAAATGCCAATTGATTTTACATCCCAGTAATTCCAACAAATGTGTTTTCCAGGGCGCTCTAGGTTGGAGGAACGTGAACGAAGAGTGGGTGTTCAGATGTGGCGGGTCTCTGATCAGCTCCAAGTTCGTGTTGACAGCTGCGCACTGCACCGCCGCGGTCCCCGACTCAAACATCCCTAACGCGTGGCCGGAGATTGTCAGACTTGGGGATAAGAATATTCTTAACGAGGTCCTTATACCTTTTATCCACTTACTAGTAGAAGAAAACCTTTTACCAAATAAACGGCTTGTAGACCCAACTTAGTCAAACTTTTGACCAGGATCGCCTTTTTAGACCTAACAGACCGCTCGATTTGGGATTTATATGTTCGACAGTTGTATTTTCTTTTTACTTCCCGACGGTTGGCTTAATCAACAATTCCTTTACAGGTCAGCGAAGAAATCAAACCATTTGACGCCAAAATCCGCCGCTCTATAGTCCACCCGTCATATCAATCCCCAGTGACATACAATGATGTAGCACTAATAGAGTTGGAGGATCCTGTGGTGTTCACGACACTGATAGCACCAGCTTGTCTTTGGAGCAAGTTGGAAACGAAATACCTTGGGGCGGAAGCTACTTCGACGGGATGGGGGGTCGTTGACACAGGTAACCAATCTTTACAGAGTTTATTAAATGAAGGACAAATATTTTCATCAAACTAAAATTTAAGATGTTGTTATCTCCTGAGCCAGATACAGTCAAACTTTAGAAGTCTCATTTAACTTATTAAAGACAGTCGTAGATATGCCGAAGCTTAACAACCCTACCACTATCGTTCTTGGGTCAGTACACATCTCTTTCAAAGTTTACTTAGACTGGGCATACCTGGCTCTGAGTATGCTGACAGGCCGACAATTTAAGCCCAACCTACTTTCCCCAGCCAAAAAGACCACCTCGCCGGAACTGCAAGCTATCACAGTCGACATCCTGGACACTCAGGTCTGCGAGCCGCTCCTTAAGCCCTCGTGCGGTCGTAAGTGGTGCGGCTTCCGCGACCAGATCTGTGCGGGGAAGCTGGTTGGTGGCATCGATGCTTGTCAGGTGAGATTTGTGACAACATCTTTAATGGTCGAAGTTCTTGAAGCTTTATCAGCAAACATCTCGGTTTTGAATCCTGGCCTGGGAGGAATATAAAATCCATCAGTTTTGGATTTTGTATGATTGTGACGCACAGTTTCTGTTGACGATACATGTTAATTACCCTGGCTCTATATTATTGAAGGTATCCCTAGTATAGGTCCATAACTGAAAAGACATTTCCTCTGGGAATCAGAAACAGCAACGTCGAAACGTCGCATACTTATTATTATTCACCAAGACCCGATTTTCCGTATAAAGTGAGCATGCAATAGCTCTTAGTTCTAAGACGTAATTTTATTTATTGTACTACACAAGTTCTAACTGTATAATTAAATAATAAACGGTCAAATGCAAATAATGGTTCTGATCACACTTGTAGATTGTTAACTTGTAGCTGGTGCAATTAAGTTTCTTAAAAAATAAAAATATAATGTCATCCATGTTAACCAAATTACACTAGTGGCTCTGTGAGCTGTAGACCTCGCGAGTATGTCGGTGGGAAAGCTGAACTGCTAACACACATAAAAAAAATAACCCAAATAATTTTCTTTCAATAACACATACAAACTTATGAATGTACCTGGTTACGTACATGCAGTATGAAAGTAGCCGCACCAATAACTTTGTAAACTACATTTAGCGATCTTTTATACAACCTATTGACTTTTTACTAAAATTATATGATTTGTTTCACTCTCATAGTCTTTACAAATCCAACGACACCTCATTTGTTAATATCCATCGAGCCGTTTGGGTTGTAGCGATTTTTTTACATTTTAAAACCCCATATCTCCGCCATTTTGAAAAAAATCAAAAAACTGGCTCGAGTAAAAAATTCTATTTATTTTTTCAACCTGCTCACAAAATTTCACGAGAATCGGTTCATAAATGCGACCTGTAGAGGAGAACAACCGGACATACGAAAGCATTTTTGCCCAAACCTGAAACGGAGACGCTTTGCTCGCTTCGCTCGCTCATCTGTTTCACTCTCATGGTCTTTACGAATCCAACGACACCTCATTTGTTAATATCCATCGAGCCGTTTGGGTTGTAGCGATTTTTTTACATTTTAAAACCCCATATCTCCGCCATTTTGAAAAAAATCAAAAAACTGGCTCGAGTAAAAAATTATATTTATTTTTCCAACCTGCTCACAAAATTTCACGAGAATCGGTTCATAAATGCGACCTGTAGAGGAGAACAACCGGACATACGAAAGCATTTTTGCCCAAACCTGAAACGGAGACGCTTCGCTCGCTTCGCTCGCTCGGTCAATAATTATTTTTGCAGGAAGACAAATTGGCAGTTTTTAGATTTTTCGCTTTACTTGTGCTTGCTTTGTGCCAAAGAAGACGGGCAATTGTCCATACTAACGAAAATCTTGAGCTTTGTAACGTCTATTCACAAGAATAGTCATATATGATTTTTTATTCATGAGGTCGGTACTGTAAGATTTTTTGTTGTTTTTATCCTTAATTTTATCAAATTAATTAATGTTAATTAATTTTGGGGTTATGTTTACTTTCCTTACATATATGCCCCTAAAGGGTCTTTGCGGGAAAAAGAGGGCAGAGCAATTGCGCATAGCTTTATCCCTCTTTCCCGCGACGACGCTCGGCATGCTACCTTGGTCCGTGACAGCCATGTGATAGCCTATCACAAGTTCTCGTACCGACTTAGTACGAGTAAAGTAATGATTGAGTATTGTGTATTGAAGTACGGGAAGGCGCATCCTTATTGTACATATATAAATCGACGGTAATAGGTAATTTGAACTTCCAATCAATAAAATATATTTTATGTGAAATGTAATATCTTTCTCAGTAGTATGAAAAATCATACTGAAATAAATGTTTTTCTTTGATACAGGTGGTGTTCATAGACGCGTTAGTAAAATGAGATATGATCCTGTCCTTATCCTTTCATGATTTTAGGCCAGCGGGAAGTATCCGGGTTTTGAGTCCCTTGCGATTACTATTAAAATCCAACTATTTTGCTGCATAAACCGACATAGCGTTATATTGTGTTGATCAAGAATGTTGTTTTTTTTTCAAAGCTTTAGGGAACCACAGACTTGAGCAATTGATAAAAATTCCAGCTTGATACGTCCACGAGTTCCCGATATAAAAGGTCTTGACAGACAGACGGACGGACAGACAGACGGACGGACAACGAAGTGATCCTTTAAGGTTCCCTTTTTTTCCTTATAAGGATCGGAACCCAAAAAACAACTGTATGAAGATTACTCATATGTCCAGTGTCCACAAAAGCCCACGATCTATTGCTCTATTTTTTCATAGATTTTGAACTTTATCTCGATGGGGATAGGTTGAAAATCACGGGCAGTGGACTTTGGACGGGCGAGCTAGTGGACAGCTGTGTCTGTGTCAAATGTCTCTAACAGCTACATAATATATTTGTTTCAGGGCGACTCAGGAGGACCACTACAAGTTAAAATCGACAAGCTCGAAGACAGCGAAGAGAAGGTGGACATCAACATCCATTACGTCATCGGTGTGACGTCATTCGGGTTTGGGTGCGCACGCGCCAACACTCCGGGCGTCTACATGCGTGTGTCCAGTTTCATAGACTGGATCGAAGACATTGTGTGGCCTGAAAAATAATTGTGGCAACATACATTAAATATCGTTGTGTAAAAGTGTTTTTATTTCTTACTTATGACCGGAAGAATGCGAAGACATGTCCTAATCTCGGATCAACGATGACATTCCAAACATTTTAGGGTATTCAAAACCTGACTCAAGAATACTCAAGATCAGCGCTTTGTTACCTCACTTTTTAAATGAGCGAAGAAAAAAGTCTAACTTAACCTAACCGAAATATTAACTGAGCGACTAAAATACTAATTTAGTCGCCCAGTTATTTTTTTTATTAGATCATTTTATAATTCACCTTTTTTTTCGGTCCATTGAGAGAGATCATTTAGAGTTATAGGGAAATGATTGAGCTAAACTTTAAGACAGTCTTACTGAAGGCAGCATTTTATTGAAAGAAGTTCAGAATGACATTATTAACGACATCCCAAGACTAAACACCTTTATGTTACAACTTGTATAGACTTTACAATGCTTAGTGCGTATTTTTGTTTGCAACGCAACAGCTGATTCTTTCAACGAAGCACCAATCATTTCAGTGTAAGGAAAAAATATGAGAATTCGTATATTTTTATTTCCACGTTTTGATAGCCATTCCATCGGGTTCTAAATTCCAGCAATATCCCTGCAACCACTTCATAACAAAGCCCTCTAAGACGGCAATCTCGTAAGTTAGATAAAACCAAGAAACGGGTAGTAGAAAAAGCTGGCTGCGACGTCAAACAAACAATAATGTCGTCTATGTAGACAAATGGCCAGGTTAAGAAGGATCTCGTGAGACAACGTCGATCTGTCTGTCCCACCTCGGAACAAATGGCTGGGATTAGGAGCCGTTGGGTAAATCGAACTGGGGGATGCTTTTGAAGAAATCGTGAGAACGATGGTCTACCTACTGGAATAAGATAGGTAGTTATTACTCCAACCTCAATTATGTTCCATGTACATTTTACAATTATTCTTACTTTTATTATGTGGCGTTTGCTGAATACTACTTTGATTTACTACCTTAAACCTATTTGTGGATTTTTACACTTTCATCCTTTTGGAAATTGGGCTGTTACAAACTGAGATTAAATGACATCAGAGATGAGGTGACACTTATAATATAAATGTGTTTATGAGGGAATAAGTAAAAACATCACCTCCACAATGAGGTTTCTAAGGCTCAGTATAACTCAGTAGATACTCCAATCTGGTACTAACCGGCCAAGTGTGAGTCCGACTTGCGCACGAAGGGTTCCGTAACATTATCTATAAAAAACCGCAAAAAAAAATGTATGGTAGCCCCCCCCCTAAATATTAATTTAATTTTAATTTAACTATTTATTTTTTAAGTAAATAATATACTCAATATATTGTGAACATTTTAAGCGTCTACCTGCTACCATTATTTATCAATAACGAGCAAAAATGAGCAAAAAAATCACGTTTGTTGTATGGGAGCCCTCCTTAATATTAAATTTCTTTTGATTTTTAGTATTTGTTGTTATAGCGGCAACAGAAATACATCATCTGTGAAAATTTCAACTGTCTAGCTACCACGGTTCATGAGATACAGCCTGGTGACAGACAGACGGACGGACGGACGGACGGACGGGCGGACAGACAGCGAAGTCTCAGTAATAGGGTCCCGTTTGGCACCCTTCGGGTACGGAACCCTAAAAACGCACAATTTGTGCTAAATAGCATTCTTTTAGCTCACAGTGATGCAATGTCGCCCAATCTCAGACGGATTGTACCGACTGAGGCCTGATTACAAGTAAATCCATGCTATTGGGGGCTCCAGTTAAATGGAATTTCGAAACGATCTGTGCCCAAGGTTGCTTTGAGCACATCAATAAATAGAGGCTGATGAATTCGATTTGAGACTTGCTTGAGATGCTTGTTTGCGGGGTAGGAAAAATCTTAGGAAAGAAACGTTAGCAAGCAAAAAAAAACACAAGTAAGCTTATGTTTTTACACAATAATTAATCATAATGAATTTATCAGCTTAATTCGGCTCTATGGCTGTGCTGATTATAGGGTATCCTGCAAACTACGTAAATAATGGCTATCTAGTAAAATGGTCATCTACCTACAACTATAACTCTACGAAGTTATAATATATATTTTTACAACTCAGCCTTTGGCACCTCTTTTAATTTAAAATTTCCGTAGTCTTTTCGCAACCACAGCGCCATAATTTTAGTGAAATCTATCATCGTATATATTACTATACTCGTATAGTTAATATAACAAAACCCGGGTTTATTCTTAAAGCGCAATTTTCCTTGCACAGATGGTCTTCTTAGGATAATAGTGGGGATCAAAGTAGCTCTACGGAGCGAAGCCCTACGATCATTCCTAGACTACCTTACGGTAGACAGATAGCGCCCGTAAACGGTAGATTAGAGTAAACCTGCTCTAGAAAACATTTTCTTGGTACAATTTTATTTTGCCCATAAACTAGATATAGATGTGTCGGCTTAAGGCGATTTGTTTATTGGTCTACTGGTTGGTCACCCTGTCAGAAGATATCAAGCCATCATAATAAGGCCCCTGGCAGAACTTTACGACTACTACAAGAACTAATTTATTTTTCACTTTTTTTTACATCAAGCGGTAACCATAGAAGTTGTTCAGAAATATCCCCCAACAAACCCCAAGTAACTTTAAACATAGTTGGAAAAGTTTGTTTTTGCAACTCAAACAATGTTATGAATTTATGACTAAAATAATAATCTCAGTATTCTCAGTAGCCGTAGGATTTTAATTCGGGCCCCTTCAGTTTTAATTACTTTTTATAACAATTTATTACACTTACAGCATGTCAGTGTCAGGAACTCGGGTTCTTATTGTAAAAAAGGTAACTTGATTTAAGTAAAAAACTTTCCTATAGGTTACTTTAATTAGAATTTTTCGGGAAGTGAAAAAAGGTTGTTGCTTATCCCTCTCAATTACGTAGAGCTGAGTCCGAAAATTGTTCAAATAATATTGGGTGGGACGTAAAGTTGGGGGCAGGAATAACTGCAATGATGAACCTCATATTTCGACACCACTTTTATGCTTCTTCTCTTCATCTTCTTCTTTAGCATTTATGCGTTCACTGCTGGACATAATGCCTCCCCAGTTCTGCGGCCTCTCGTCCATGTCGGCCGGCTGTGCTCCTGATGTCGTCGGACCATCGTGCCGCTTTTATACACCCTGCATCAAATGAGATAAACAAGTACCACCTTGTACCATCAATGGTACTGACTGACCAACAATGGTACAACTGGTGTGGAGGGATAATTACTTGCAATGTGTGGTGTCTAGATGCACAATTGACAAGTCAAGGTTTAAATGACATTCAAAATGATGTCTATCTTTCGTTCGTGAGATTACAGTGCCTTTATTTTAGCAGCAGTTTACGTATTGGCCACTCGGATCTACCAATTTCACGATATCTGCTATGTTTATTTTTCAGTCACACTTTTTTTTACAGTTAAGGCTGCAAAAGAAACAAACAAACATAAATTTTCATACAGGCAAACACCACTTCTGGCACCACACTAGGATACCCTGTGCCGTGGAAACCAGAAACAGCGACATCACAAAACAACATTTATTCAACAGAACTTACTTAGTAAACTAGCAGGAGATCAAAGAATTTCATCACCTGTGCTTACCAAGAAATATAATCTTAAATAAACTTGTCAATAGACTTGGCTTAGCCAAGGCTCCCGGCTTATCGTGGCTCTATTTGCTGCCTTAGACCCTCTGCTGTAAAGTCGCAAATCGGTTAGGGGTATCTTGGTTAAAAGAGGTCTTTTACCGGTCGCCTCTGGCTATAAAGTGGCTACAGCGGGGCCCGTAAACGACTTACTTCGATTAAATGTTGGTGATAAATGACCTACTGTACCGTCGCATTGGACGATATAAAAATGTCCTAGAAAGCGTTTCCTTGTCTGCGTTGATAGTTTATAAGAGCAGCATTTTACGGACAGAGTATTACAGTCAAACAAAATTTTTCATTTAATTTTCACTGGCACTAGTATACAGATATTTTAATACAAATAACAACACCTCCACTTATTAAAATAATCTAAACCAATTATGTAACTGTTAGATAAATTTTACAATACCTAACTTCTTCATGAAATAATAATGCTTTACCTTACACAAACTTTTGTAAATACATAAATATCTCTATCAAAACATTCATACCTTAACACTGTCTTACTGACCAGTCTTTCATCTTAAATACAGTGCTTATATCCTGGTCACAATTGGTGAAAACATGGTGAAAATATATCGCTATCAAAACATTAATACCTAAACACTGCCTTAACTGACCTAAGTCTTGTGCTTAACTGACTTTTTAGGTTATTTACTTCTTTGTCGAAAAAAACATCAACAAATAATGCGGCCAATGATCTGTCACATGCTCGCTGCGCTTCACGAATGCGGCCTATTACAGTGAAACAAAATGGAGGTTTCCAACCTCCAACATATTCATGCATAAATTACATTGACATAATAGATGGCGCTAGAATACAGATATTTTAATACAAATAACAACACGGAGGGTGGCTAAAAGTAACGCGATTGCTTTTTAATTATTGGTCTTTGTAAAATGAGACATGGTAGGAAATCTAAGATATTTATTATTATCTTGAGCATGTGGAAGCTGTTGAGTTTAACGGGCCATATTTTCACTGCAATATGTGGCCGGCAACTATTGGTGTCTTTTTCTAACATTTGATAGTTGCCGGATACATATTGCAACAAAACCTGGCCCATCTAGGAGCACCAATATGTACACGCCTGATACATGCCCTGCATCCACGGAAGCTGATGACGAGGTCCCGCCACCTCGCTTTGATGACGACATCGCGCGTGCATAGTGATAGTTTTAGGCAGTTACTAATTATTCCATTGTAATTTTCCTATGCAGCGTAAGCAACCCGTGTAACCTAGTTACTTTTGTACTTTACTCGTTTAGTGCATTTTTATTTGTTAATTTTAGATCACTTCAATTCTCGCATCGATTGAATATAGACATAAGTATTAATTGTAATTTGTATTTCCTTAAAATAAAGGATTTAATTATTTATCGTTTTTTTTTTAAATCCATCGGTTGCCGATTCCTTATTTCGCCATTCAACTAGGTTCTAGCATCCCGTGTTGTTGTTTTTTGTTATCATCGCTATGTCTTCGGACCAACGGCAACGGGCAGTTGGTTTGCCGACTAATAACCATTTGGTTATTTTAAAGGAGTGTTTATTTACTCTCAACCGCAACACTACCGAGGTCATCAACATACCTATTTCACGTTCTAGCTAGGCAATACAGACTTAACACGTTAATATCAATTGAGTCGGTTATCGTAGTAAATCGACGTGGTGGAGGATTTTCGGGCATTGCAGCTGATGTTGCGGCAAGTTCCCGCCATGGCTGCTGCTGGTAGATGGCGGCGCGGCGCGCGGCTCGCGGCCACCGCCATACGATCGACGCTGGCAGGCTCCCCCGGCATCCGCAGCCACGCGCATGCTCCGCCTTCTGTACCTCCGCCACGCGAGCCTGCAAAGCTGCCACGCTGTCCGTCTGCGCCTCGTCTGCGCTGGCAACTTCTCCATACTCGTCGTCACCTGCCCAAGCTCCGTCATGTCAGTGTCAACAATTTCCTTATGGTCCAGTATCATGCCGAGATTCAACTTCTTTATAGATAATAGTACTATTTTTATAGATAATAGTACGGAACCCGTCGTGCGCGAGTCCGACTCGCACTTGGCCGGTTTTTTATAGATAATGGTAAAGAACCCTACGTGCGCGAGTCCGACTCGCACTTAGCCAGTTTTTAGATAAAAAATAATTCTTCCTACAAGTGCTGTATACCTGTATAAATAGTGCCCCAGTGTGAAAGCACATCAATAAAAACGCCAAACAAATGTATTTATTCGTGTTCCTCACGAAGAAACAACACGAAAAATGTGGCTCTAACTAGCAAGGCGGAATAATGTTTATATCAACAACTTTTACTCACGAACGCTCAGCACGAACGCTTGAATCTACCAAGTTGAAATTTAAATCAATAACTCAGATAAGTGTGGTTCTTAGAGCTGTAAAAAAAAGTTCTAAGTTAACAAAAATTGTCTAGTTCTAGCAAAATGCTTCATATTCACAAGGGAATCAAATATTCATTACAGCCTTTTGACAAAATGTTTGTGTGTGATGTTTATATTTAATGTTTTATTTTATTGTTATCCGTAAATCAACCAAGCGATACACAATCTTCAATAACATCTCTAGACTTCCTCATAACCAGAAACACCAAATACAAAGGAAAATACCGCTTATTATTTGCGCGAACATTTTTTTATCACTCCTACCATTGCTCCGAGGGATTGATCGAATCACATCGAATTATGTATCACCGAATTTGGTTGATTGCCCCCACATTTATAGCTCTCTTGTACTTTGCAGGCTTACATAAAACAGACTATTTGTATTCCCAGTTTGGGCGGAACAATGTCCCTACGATAGGAGACCCGAATTAAAGCTCTCTTAATATTCATGAGGCCGTGTCCCTCTTTACTTACTCAGGTTAATTATTAGCTAAGGACACTGTCATCTTCAGTAAATTCTGTACAGGAGCTGTGATACAACGGCCTTTTATTTGACGAGACCTCAAAGATTTGAGATGGACTTATCGGGTTTTGCATTCCTAATGTCGTTCTAATGAATTGTGCGCCTGTAATAAGTATTCTAAACAGTAATATTATTCAATGAACCTTTGTACACTGGAAACTTAGATACAACTAGCGACCCGCCCCGGCTTCGCACGGGTCAATGTACGGTGCATATTATGCATGTATTATACTATATGAACCTTTCTCTAACTAACTTTAAAACTATGTGCCATAAAAATTGTTATGCTAATTGTAAGTTTTTTGTAATGATCCCAACAGACTGCCTACTACTGACCTTTAGAAAAATGATTAGTTTTCAAGATGTTACAAAAAAATTATTTTGTCATTTATTTTTTAAGTCCATGTTTTGCCAAAAAAAAATACGTCTATGTTACGTTTAAAGCACTATTTGTTTTTTTTTATTTAGTAAAGTTTGTTTTTATTATTTTATTTAGAAAGGCAAAGGTAGGGCCTATTAAATTGTTTATTTTCCAGACAAGTAAAGGTTTTTTTTTATACTTAAATAAAGAAATTAAAAAATACTACTTGTTTTTGAAAAAGTAGCCTCCCAAGCGATGAATAGAATAAGCAGTAAAAAAACATATTAGTACCCTAGGGTTAAAAAAACATATCAAAATCCGTTGCGTAGTTTCAAAGATCTTCTTTGTTTTATTCTATATGTGTTTTGTACTATGTTGTGATGATGATAGTGATTTAAAGCGGCGGCGTGCAGCTAGCCCTTCTTGCGTAAACTGGAATATGGAATAACTGGCTTGATGTGGACGCTACTGTGCACCAACCGCCCCGTATGGGAAAATAACAGGCTTGACGTGGACGCTCCTGTGCACCAACCGCCCCGTATGGGAAAATAACTGGCTTGACGTGGACGCTACTGTGCACCAACCGCCCCGTATGGGAAAATAACTGGCTTGACGTGGACGCTACTGTGCACCAACCGCCCCGTATGGGAAAATAACTGGCTTGACGTGGACGCTACTGTGCACCAACTGCCCCGTATGGGAAAATAACTGGCTTGACGTGGACGCTACTGTGCACCAACCGCCCCGTATGGGAAAATAACTGGCTTGATGTGGACGCTACTGTGCACTAACCGCCCCGTATGGGAAAATAACTGGCTTGACGTGGACGCTACTGTGCACCAACCGCCCCGTATGGGAAAATAACTGGCTTGACGTGGACGGTAGTGTGCACCAACCGCCCCGTATGGGAAAATAACAGGCTTGACGTGGACGCTCCTGTGCACCAACCGCCCCGTATGGGAAAATAACTGGCTTGACGTGGACGCTACTGTGCACCAACCGCCCCGTATGGGAAAATAACTGGCTTGACGTGGACGGTAGTGTGCACCAACCGCCCCGTATGGGAAAATAACTGGCTTGACGTAGACGCTACTGTGCACCAACCGCCCCGTATGGGAAAATAACTGGCTTGACGTGGACGCTACTGTGCACCAACCGCCCCGTATGGGAAAATAACTGGCTTGACGTCGACGGTAGTGTGCACCAACCGCCCCGTATGGGAAAATAACTGGCTTGACGTGGACGGTAGTGTGCACCAACCGCCCCGTATGGGAAAATAACAGGCTTGACGTGGACGCTCCTGTGCACCAACCGCCCCGTATGGGAAAATAACTGGCTTGACGTGGACGCTACTGTGCACCAACCGCCCCGTATGGGAAAATAACTGGCTTGACGTGGACGGTAGTGTGCACCAACCGCCCCGTATGGGAAAATAACTGGCTTGACGTGGACGCTACTGTGCACCAACCGCCCCGTACGGGAAAATAACTGGCTTGACGTGGACGCTACTGTGCACCAACCGCCCCGTATGGGAAAATAACTGGCTTGACGTGGACGGTAGTGTGCACCAACCGCCCCGTATGGGAAAATAACTGGCTTGACGTGGACGCTACTGTGCACCAACCGCCCCGTATGGGAAAAGACGTGACGGTAAGATTTGCTTTTTCCCTCTGACTACCTTAAAGACACCCGCAGTACGATGGATGACAGCTAACAAAAATTACCGTTGTCTCGCATAAAGACACCTTCCATACAGTGAGCTCTAGCTCCCGTCCGATTTTGGCAAAATCGTCAATCTCAATGTAGTTTTTTGTATTAGCGACACTGTCGGGAATAACCAATGAAACTAGCTTCCGTTTGATATCTCACACTTGATTGGTCGAGAGATCAGTTGTTAGAAAAAAAATGCTATTTATTTTTCGCGCGTATTTTCCGCCATTTTCGAAATTCGCGATATCGAATTACCATATCTTATAATAAAATCGTATCCGGAGCAATGACCTTTTGACAAGAAAGAAAATGTTTATCCGGTCATTACGCTCAACCGGCTGTACCAATGGAAATGCGGTTTTCGCTTAAAATAAGCTTATTATATTATTGTTTATAAAATGATAGTGACGCTGACGTAATAGAGAGCAGTTCAAAGTTTTGAGTTGACCAAAGCAGCGCACTGAACCATATCTCCAAGAAACAAAGATCGAATCTGCACAGCCGAATTCCTGCTGATATCTTTGTCTTGGGCACCTACATAAAACATATCAAAACAAAAAGAAACAAAAGTACATGAGCCTGTGTTGCGACCATCACGTCTTTGCTACACCAAACTATCCAAGTACTTTATCCCCGTCCCTTCTTAACCCTTACACCAATGGACGACAAACGACTTTTGTCTGACCGTCGCTTTTTTAGTAACTTTGCGAAAGTGTACGTCTTAGGTCACGTAACAGCACCATTTGCCGGTAAGAATGGAGGAAACAGGTCCACGGGTACGTGTGTAGAGTTTATTGCCCAAGCGATGATAAATTTTCAGTTTCTATGTCTTAGTTTCGGTCAGCGACAGGTTAGAGACAGTTAAATTTAATAGTGACTTCTAGCAGCTATGGATTTCAGCAAGATAGCGTCATGCCTTTTTGCCATACGGGCTGGCGAAGTCACAGTAGTAGACTTTAACCAGACACGCAATAATCTATTTTGCGTGGCAGGCGGTATCTCAGGAGACATAAATGAAGGTTAATATAAATTGTATTTATAAGCCGCCCGGATAAAGAATATATCTGTAAATGGCGTCCGCTCGCATGCTATCTCGCTCACATATATCGCTGTCTATAGACACAGTGAAGTACGCGCTGCAAAAAAACATGTTACAGATTTACCAACTTTACTGTGAAACGACAGGTGTCCGTACGTGGTAGGTACGTACGTCCTAGTGTAGCAATTTTTGGGAATTGCGACCAAAGGATATTTGCCATTTATCCCAGAGGACCAAAGAAGGGGCCTTAACTATGAAACTATGAATATTACGATCCAATCCAATTTATTCATCATTCCTTCCATGAGTGAAAAATTAAGTAGCTGTGATCAAGTCGGTTCTACAGTAAAAGTTGCTTAGAATGGTGTCCCTAAAAACTTCCGTTCGGCTTGTAACCCCTTTTTAGGGTTCCGTAGAGAAACAAGGAACACTTATAGTTTCGTCAAGTCTGTCTGTCTGTCCGTCCGTCCGTCCAACCGTATGTCACAGCAACTTTATTCCAAAACTATTAGGACTACACAGTTGAAACTTGGTACGTAGTATTCTATGAACCGCTTTACGATTTTTATACAAAAACTGAAAAATTAAGGGGGGCTCCCCATAGATGGAACTGAAACAAAATTATTTTTTTTAATCAAACCGACATGTGTGTTTATAGATAGGTCTTCAAAAATGAAGTGGAGTTTCCTAAACCATTTTTCCTCAAAGTCAATCTTTAAAGAGACAGACCCATCCAAAGTGGAAAAAATTGTGTAACTAACTTTTAAAGTAAGAGAGTGATAAATCTATAAAAAGTATATGCTATATATCTCAATATAAACTTTCGACGAAAATTAGTTTGAAAAAAATATAATAAGCAGTTTTTAAAATATAAAACATTTATTAAACACCGCAAAGATAACTTTGTCATTCATACCAACACTATGAAAAACAAAGTTACAAGAAACATCCAGTCTTATAATTACTTGCTACTACGGAACCCTTCATGAGCGAATCCGACTCGCACTTGGCCACTTTTTGTTACAGCCTGTATTTAGAAGAAAAAAACATTTCACGTCATTAAAAAATCCGTCATTACTAGGATGACGTTAAAAATAACATTACAAATGAAAATATTTAGTACTCCTGCAATCACCTTGGAATGAACTTGACTTGTACTTCGATACTCTAGCGATAATATGTCGCATACGTTTCTAAGAAAAGCAATACATCGCTATCCAAAAGATGAGTACAGTGGTAGTTAAGGTCAACGTTCGCTATTGCCAAATAAAAACAAATAACCGGCCAAGTGCGAGTCAGACTCGCACACGAAGGGTTCCGTAGTATTATCTATAAAAAACCGGCCAAGTGCGAGTCGGACTCGCGCACGAAGGGTTACGATCTATAAAAAACCGCAAAAAAAATAATGTATGGGAGCCCCCCTAAATATTAATTTAATTTTAATTTAATTATTTATTTTTTAAGTAACTAATATACTCAATATATTGTGAACATTTTAAGCGTCTACCTGCTACCATTATCAATATCGAGCAAAAATGAGCAAAAAATCACGTTTGTTGTATGGGAGCCCCCCTTAATGTTAATTTTATTTTAATTTTTAGTATTTGTTGTTATAGCGGCAACAAAAATACATCATCTGTGAAAATTTCAACTGTCTAGCTACCACGGTTCATGAGATACAGCCTGGTGACAGACAAACGGACGGACGGACGGACGGACGGAGAGACAGACAGCGAAGTCTCAGTAATAGGGTCCCGTTTGGCACCCTTCGGGTACGGAACCCTAAAAAACAACTATAGATATAGCGAGATTATTTCGCAGGATGGTGATAGTCTTGGCCCTCTACAGATGTAGGCGTGTCCACGCATACATTAACTGCATGAACCCCTTTTAGATAAATGCACAGAGTTATACCCCTTGGCAGTGGGGGTTTTGCAAGTAGCAAACATAGCGTAACTTCTTTTCTAATACAACGTGGCAGCCATATCTACAGCCAGTTTTTCAACGAGTAACTATAAATGAAAGTTTTAAGTGACCAAAATAATTATTTAGGTTATTGTATTACTAATATTCAAGATTCAAGATTCGTTTATTTAGTTATGAATTTAGGTTTACATATCAGATGTTAGTAATACAATTAGTTACTTATTCAGCTATATCTATACAGCATGCAAATAATAGTGTGATTAAATTTTGCACAGGACCTAACATAACTAGGACATATTTTTTTTATGAGCCTGTAATATCCCACTGCTGGGCAAAGGCCTCTCTCCCCCTCTTCCACTCCATTCGATCCTGAGCGGTCTCCTTCCACTCTTTATCCCATAGAGCCAACTCATCACTTCATCTCTTCCTGGGTCGGCCACGCTTTCTCTTTGCATTTACTGGGACATACACTAGGCATTGTATGTCCTAGACAACTAGGACATACAACAATTAAATAATAAGAAATATAAATTAGTGCAAGAAATCTGAAAGTGCATAAAAATTTTGCTGTTGAAGCCAGCTCTCTTGGAGACTTTTGATGTCGTTGGGTAATAATTAGTTATAGATTTTTACGCTCATTGCATAACAACTTTTTGGTAAAGCGTTGTTCGTGGCTCATGTTCAAGTACTAATCTATCCGCATCTCTCGTATTCCTTGGAAACTTTTCTTTAGCAGTCGTCGTGACCATACTCATGTGAGCGACTGACTGCGAGTGACGAGAAATCAACAGAACAGTAACTTACAAACATTAACTTGAGTTAGGTACTTATACAAAATGAGAAGCTTCACCAATTCGGTTTTGTGAAACTACATGGGGTCGCCTCGCTTCGCTCGGCTCCGGGAGGTATAGTTCGGGAAATATTAGTTGGCCGTCTATAATCTACTTTGTGATCTTTTGTTCTGCGGAAACAATTAGCGGACAAAGGGTGTAAAAGGGTGGTCCAGCACGCTTCCATTATTACAAACAAACGTAATCTTTACCTGAAAGACGGAGTGACTCCGGTGAAAATGATGATTTTACGACTCGCTTTTGTTCGATATAGTCAAAAAGATCTTAGTCAAGATTACAGACAGCCAACTAATATTTCCCGAACTATACATGATGTTCTGACCTAACACAACCTATCTGTAGTATAAGCACAGAAAGTGACCTAAAGCAACCAATTCGGTTTTGTGGAACTACAAGAGGACTACTTCGTTGAATACAACAAACGTTTGGCGAGCCGCATTCCCCCGCAGGCGAATTCAATTGGATAATAGTCTCTGGGAAGGATATGACGCTGTTGGATCCCCTATCGCACCGAAGGAAAGTAAGCCTTCGGAAGCCCCGAAGTGAGCGTGTTAAAGTGAACTTTTTAGCAGTTCGTTATGTGAAACCTAAATTGGAAAAATCGCATCTATCTTAATATTTAAGTTGCCCTCTTTGTATTTCTAGTCGCTCACTTAGTAATGTGGTCGCACGGCTAGAATTTTATATGCCCACTTTTTGTATGCTCGTTTTGGATTTTTATATTAATTAATATTCGTCGTTAGTTAAGTTAATTTTTCGCCGACTCAAATTCATACCGCTCAAGTTATTAAATAGTATCTCATCATCAGTTGCTGAGTTTTTTTTATTCGCTCGTTTTATAATTCCCCGTTTTTCAATAGTAAGTTTTGCGTAACAATATAGGCTAGCCAACCGCCGAAATCTTTCAGAAGTTGTAGTGTATACCCTACCTATCCAATATAACAGGCAATATAACTTGACAGATGTCAATCTTAGCCTGTGAGTGAGGGGATATTGCTCATAAAAATCGATTAATCAAAAGAATCGATACACCCTCCAAACATTTGTGAATCGGAAAGATGTCTAACATTTTATTCTTGATTCTTTAGTCACCTTAAATATGGTTGAAAATGAAACAATAATATCTTTATGTGCTAATAGCAGTAATGGCGATGACAGCTCTTCTGTTAGTTCAACAGAATAAAATATTTCGAGGTATAGAACATAAATTGTCACTTCTGACAGGCATAATTCTCTAATGTCTATGCATTATGTAGAAAAATAATGTGATTTTTAAGGTTCCATAGCTAAGCAAGAAAGATCTGTCTGTCCGTCTGTCCGTCCGTATGTCACAGCAACTTTATTCCGAAACTATTAGAACTACACAGTTGAAACTGGGTAGATGTATTCTGTGAAACGCTTTACGATTTTTATAAAAAAATAAAAATAAGGGGGTGCTCCCCCATACATGGAACTGAAACCAAAAAATATTTTTTTCATCAAAGCTATATGTGTAGGTTATCTGTATTAAAAATGACGTTGAGGTTCCTGAAACCATTTTTCCTCAAAGTAAATCGTATAAGAGACCTTCAAAAGTGAAAAAAAATGTGTTTCCCCCCCCCCCTCTTACCTTTAAAGTAAGAAAGGGAAAAATTAAAAAAATATCCGCTGTGTATCTCAATACTCACTTTCAACGAAAATTGGTTTGAACAAAATAAAATAAGCCGTTTTTAAGATATAAAACATTTATTAAAAACAGCAAAGATAACTTTGTCATTCATACAAACACTTTGAAAAATAAAGTAATTATTTGCTGGTGAAAAATGATAGTGATTTTTGGGCTAGGTGTATCAGGTGTATTAAGATGCTACTACGGAACCCTTCATGAGCGAGTCCAACTCGCACTTGGCCACTTTTTACCTCGTATAGCAGCAAAACAATTTAACGCCAAAATCCCTTTTCGTAACTTCCTTGCCAAATGCCCGCAGTACTGAAATATTGTGAAACAGCAATAAGTAGAGGTCCTTCCTGAATGAGTGTCAATATGGCGTGGCTGAAGGCAATATCGGGCTATATTGCCAAGGGAGGCGTCTTTCCAAGGTGTTTGGTTACAGGAAAAATGCCAGGAACAACATAACATTTACAAGATGTAATATACTGGAGGGTGTTGGGAATATTGGGTACCTATAGGGTCGTTGCAGGTGGAGACGCGATATTTTTCTGAAAAAGCCGTAGGTATGGTAATAGTGCACGTTTTGTGCTCAATAAATAACATAGTTACCATACTAAATAGTTACTTAATATACAGTCACATACATTGGCCCCACGCTAGGATACCCCGTGTCAAGGAAACCAGAAACAGCGACGTGACAAACATGTATACATCCAAGACCTGGGGTCTTATTTTTCATCTTCCCAGCCGGGATTCGATCCCGCGACCTCTCGCTTGCAAAGCACAGCCTGAAGCGCAACGTTTCATGTTGTTACAGCATCTAGTCAGTAGTCCAAGTCAGTAGTAGTTTCTAAAACTTTAATACTAAGCCCTATATGACGTCAAAACTAATGGTTGTTGAGAACACTTTTATAAAGTTTCGTTATTAGTTTTTATAGAGAGTCTAAGGAGCAAAGTTTGCACGCAACACGCTCATACATTTTTCTGTTAAAACTCTTTTCAACACTCTCAGCATTTTTCTTAGGAGTAATGGAGCATTCTTAGTTACATACAATACAGTTAATGACCAAATTTCACGATAAATAGTAAACCTACTTTTCAACGTACCGTAGATACAGACAGGCCCGAACGATAACTAAGGGGTTTGAAACTGAAAGCTTGTCGTAGTAGTAGCAGCACTGTGGTTTTCACAGAATGTCTATAAATATAAGATATATTTATAGACATTCTGTGAAAATTTCTTTCTTATCACTCAACACTCAACCTATTGCCACAGAATAACTAATAGTTATCTACTACGTACAGAGGGTTCACTCCCGAACAAAAGTCAAGTTCAGGTGCAAAAAAATATTTGTTTATGCTACTGCATATGCTGGCATGCGCAAATGAAACTTATCGTATGACACGAGCGTTCATATTCCATTAGACACCGCTGACACGATGCTGATCACGCAGGGTTGCGAATCGCACTCAGTTGTTTTCGGCGTCATTGTTTTCATGCGGCTAGCGCGCGCACCGAGAGCCGAGCGACAACCATGTTACAAAGACCGACTGGCGCGTATAGCCGGCCTTAGATACCTACTCAGCGAAGTGAAACCCCCCTGCTATTACGGTTGATATGTTACTTACACGACACGACGACAATAGCAACTTTTTTACTCTTTGCAGATTTTCACCAAATTTTTGGTTGGCAGGGTGCTTTTTTTCTTATGCGAAATGAATTTCACGTTTTTTAAAAACGATACCAAACTCGACCTAGTATCAAAACTAGGCCAGCTAGAATTTTTGTTTTAGGCGTGGATCAATGAAGAAATAACTTTGCAAATAAAAACCTCCAGTCACGTAGTGTCTATCATAAATAATATATCATAAAATATAATACTAGTACAGCGGAGGCGGCTTCGAAATAGTCTTCGGCAACAGAACCCTAAAAATTACGAAACGAGAGCTAAAGTAACGATTTAGAAATAAACATGTCTTCTTGTGAGACACTTGTTTCGTGTGACGCTTGTTTAGGTTAATTATAGTGTATGGACTGTGCAGCCTTCCCGTGCATATCACCTGTGATCTTATATTCCCGTGAAGAAAAGAGTGTATCTGTATTACATTATAACACTTGTAATATCTTGTACTAAAAATTACGTAGACGAAGATAGCAATTATTTTCATCTCTCCGTCTGCAATCACACACATTGAAACATTAGAGTAGTTCCTATTTGCGGAAGTCTCAACATTTATTTGTATTTGTATTGCTAATGCAGAGTAAACAGTCCCGATGTCGACGCAAAAATATTCCTATTTAGGACGATTTCCTGTCTTTTCTCTTGTTCTAGCGATGCTGTGTTATTTTTATTAACACCCTTTTATAGGGTAGACTTGTAACTAAGATTGTAGCTATAAATAGTCTATGAGTTTATATACCCCTCGTAGACTTTGTACTGTTTTAATTCGTATGTTATTAGGACTACGGTCCTACTGCATTGGGGAAAATCGACCAGTGGCCAACTTCACGAGTCAACATATTATCGTCGTTGACAGCGTGTTTCTGTTCACTACTGGGTACAGGTGAGGGTACAGGAATGTAGATACTACTTTTGTACATAATCTGCTTAAAACGCGCCAACTTATCCGTCTGTTGCGTTGTCATAAGGCTGGATTTTACCAACAAAAATATATACGAGTATTACTATCCCGGGGATCTCAGAGGAATCAACGGATAATTTGTATGACAATGACATGCAAAATTAGGTGATCTGATCTGATCTGATCTGATCTGAAAAAGTAGAAGATACTCTCGAGTAAAAGTTACTCTTTCGTTGGTAAAATTGTAAAATTGTAGTGTTGCTACATGAAAAAGTAGAAGATACTCTCGAGTCAAAATTACTCTTTCGTTGGTAAAATTGTAAAATTGTAGTGTTGCTACATGAAAGCACCACTGAATTCGTCCGAGAGCGGAACTTTAAACTGAGTTTTACGGAAACATCGCCCTTAACGACATCCTGTACCAAGAGACGGACAAATGGCCCGCGTTTCAGGGATTATCGTTGATTTACTGCTCTTGATTCTGAGAAACTGCTTCTGTTCAAAGCCACTTTCCGTGATCTCCGGTACTATGTTGACTTGAATGTAACTTCTGATACGTATACTATTCTCGAACGCACAACAAAGTGAAACTCGTGAAATCAAGGAAAAGAAATGGCAAAAGAAGTCTTTAAGACTAGTCTTTTAACAACACTATCTTTACCACCCAGGTGGATAGAGGAGGTGGACTGTGGGCAATAACTGATATACCCGTTTGTTTGCATCTTTGCACTATAGATACGAGCTATATCCATCCGAGTCTCACGGGAACACTCCTGCCATGTCATCTGGTAGAGGAGTTCCAATGCGTGTTTAAGATCATCGTCTAGGTCCAAAAGGTTTTCCGATTATATCCTTTCAAAGCTTCGAATACCAGCAACCCAACCATAAAACCAACTTCTATGTTTTTCTTTAAGCCTTAACTAACAGGCCTTCGTTCCCTCTACATATACCAGATTCCCAAAATACCAGATGACCAGAATACCAGATTCCCAAAATACCAGATTCCTACAATACCAGAAGTACATACAACAAGAAAATAAATGAAAATAGTAATTTTCCCAGATTGAGATTGAGAAGCACAACTTTAGACAATATTCACGATTTTCTCTACAACTGTTTTTTTCCTGCCATGCCTAGATTTGCTTGATGAAATCTCTTTTTAGAGATAAGCTTGCCTCTGTACATATCTTTCTGTAAATGTTACTTACGTGATTTTAATGTTTTTGTGCAATCTGGGGGTGCGGTAGCGTCCCCCGCCAAGTCAAGCAAACAAACCAACAAAGGCGCTACAGTACCATCTTTTATTGGAAGCCATTCAGCGTATATTCTACCCCCCTCTAATTTCGTTGTCGATAAAGACAGAATCCAGAATTTTAGCACCACGTTTTTAGACTCATCCCACTGTTGAAACTACAGCAAGCCTAAGTTCCTTAATTTTGTCACTCACTCATTCACCGATCATCATAATTCTTAGGGACTTCTAGCAGATCTACTAGCTTAAAATTTTGAACACGATTAGTGATCAGTCTAATACAAATCTAGGGAAAACTCTAACATTTCGCAATTTTAGCCCCAATTTCTTAATATACTTACTTAAAGATAAGCATAGTAGGGTAGCCAGGACAACTTCGATTTATCGTTATTCTCTTATATATGTCGCTAGGTGTATCCTAAATCGGGATTTAGTTTGATTTCAGCTATGTATGACTATGAGAGTAGAATGTCGTGATAACATGGAGAGTTAAAATCTGCCAAGTGCGAGTAAAACTAGCACATTTACAATGTTCCGTGTTCCCTTCAAATCTAATCTATCGTATTGAATTAGGCCCACTTTCCGTTATCCGATTGAGCTGGAATTTTGAATACGCTATGTAAGTTGGATCCTAATGCTTTTGTTGTTGTTGTTGATATCAACTAAAATTACTTCATTATGACGTTTAGAGGCCTTAGTTGCCTTTTTAGTTTAGTGCATTTTCCTTCCAAATCGCCCCCACTGAGTGCCCCGTAAACTGCCCGTAAAGCACAGACTAATTTATTCATAATAATAATGATGGTAATAAAAAACAGTCGATATTTCGACGATTTTTATTGATAAAAAACAATGTCAGGTGCAAAATATACCAAAATGAGTTAAGTACCGAAATTAAACTAAACACTGATTTAAAAAAAAAACACTACATAACATGTCTTGTTTGAGACATGTACATATAACATAATCAAAGAAAGATATTTTCGGGACTATACTTAATTTTCCCTACCCTGATAAATACCTAGTTCAGAAGTGTTATGTTTTACCTTTCTATAAAAAATGTTTTTGCCAAGTTATGAAAAGCCAATGCGTAATCTTGTATGGAAAAAAAAACTTCTTTTTTTCGCGCGGCCTAACCTAACCACATCTTGTTTTTCTAGTACAGGATAGTGTAACCACAGGGTGCTCATCAATGAAACACAAAACACACAAAAACAAAAAACAAATACAAATTAGAATTAGTAACCCTTCGTAAAAAAACTGGCGTGAGGAGTAATATTTGTACTTTAAAGACCATGGTTTTAGTTAACATACTTCTAGATGGCACTGATCTTAGAATAAATCCCATATATCTTAGCGCCATCTCGTGATATTTGCAATTTTTTGATTGTGCTGCACCAAACGACAAAGGCCTCGAACAAATCGAGCTTCCGTAGCAGCTAAGTTTACGCCGCCGGTGACATATTTTGTCCTACGTGGTCTGTCTGTATAAATATAATATTATAGTAGTATCTGTGGTGTAACGAACAAAACTTAGTATGACATGTATACCTCTACACTCAGTCCGGACTGAGCTAGAGGATCTTGAAGTTTGTAAAGCTAAGCCATGATTACAATAACGTTTGCACACTCAACTTGCCCCTAGGATATCAATACAATCTCAAAAACCTGATAAAAGTTACAAACTTTGAGCTCCTATTTCAGTCTGGACTGAGTTTAGAGATATATAATGTCGAACTATTTTTATTTATTTATTTCTATTTTGCACTAGAAAAACAAGGTTTAGTTGATGGCCGCCCGAAAAAAAAGGAACCACTATTACCCATTATCCTTTGAACATAACTTTTGCAATTGAGCTCTAAACTCCGTGCGGGCACGCGATAAAATTTACGGGGGTTCAATCGACCCCGTACCGCACTTAAAGGTTTCACATTTCACCTTCTGGTCGGAACAGGGCTCAAAATGCCCCGTACCTAACTTTTTGAACTGTCAGTTGATCATGTTTTCGACACAATAATAATAATAATCATCATATATAATTAAATTAGGTAAATCACAGAGATCAAGCTCCCGCACAGGCGAGATGACCCTGTTTTTTTGGCCCACGCTGAATAAAAGTAGCGTACGAGTCTGAATACTCCCCGTAACGCAGCAATCGTGTTAAGCATAATTTTTTACGCATAAATGGCTAAGACATAAACATAGAAGGCAGAAGCATCTTATAGACTAAACTACTAATATAGCATGAACATAATAAAATTAAATAAAATAAAAATTAAGGTTATGAGCTTTCATTGAATTCAATGAAGAAAAAAATCAAGTCTCTGCACACCCTTTGCTTCACACTAACCTATTTTTAACCTTCGCCTACCCTGACCCGCCACTTAGCTTACTTAATGTAGCTTACTCGTAGTATGCAGTTACGATTTTTCCTCCCGATTTTCCACCCGATGTCTCATAGATCCCAGTCGGCAGAGAGTTATCACATCGAAACATTTGGAACTCAACAGATGTTTTCAAATTAAACGTGAAAAACTGGAAAATGTCCCAAAAATATTCGGGACCTCAAGCTTTATTTGTTCGGAAAATTGGGTGTAGCACATGTCACTACTGAATAGCCCACAAATAACATACTTAAGTTTCGTTGAATTCGGTTTTTTTTTTATATGGACTGATAACGCTGCCGACTGGGGTACTAGTTCTCAATTATGAACAAAATGTGTATAATTTAGATAAGGAACTGAAAATATTGCATCTGAGAAGCATTACAAATCATTATTAGCAATAAAAATAATATTTAAAACCTTTATTAGTAGATTTAAAAGTAGTATATCTAGAAATATGCATAGCATGTTAGGCCAACCAAATAATAGGCCAAAGTATTGTTATTTATACTACTACCTACTAGTACTATTATACCATTACAAATTATGTCAAACTTGTTATGCAAATAAAAATTAGGAATAAAAAGTATGCGAAGCGAAATGATCCCCATAAGAATACCCAGAACCAAAAACAGCAATATCACAATCATGTTAACATCCAAAATCTAGGGATTTCTTTTTCTTTCTCCCCACCCGCGATTCGAACCAAGGATCTCTCGTTTGGGGAGCATAGCCTCAACCGCAACACTACCGAGGTCATCAACATGCCTATTTCACGTTCTAGGCATACATACCCTTCTGTTCCGCGACGGGCTATCAGCGCTATCATCGCTCACGTGACGTCACGACCATCATGACCGTTCCGAATGGGAAATCACGATCACCAGCGTCTATCACAGATATCCATTCGGAACGATAAAACGTGACGGTAGACGTCAACACTGACAGATGTCAAACCATTATAACCAAACTTTTGTTATTTTTTTGAATTTTGAGTCGTAGACAGTCGTAGTAGTTAAATTTTCTTTGTATTGAGTGATTAAGTGAGGAAATCAACAATTATGGAGCTTGAGTAGTGTCTGCTGGTTGCTGTTCTTAGTTAGATTGTCAGATGTCAGAGTAACAGCTGTCACTTTTTAGATCGATCTATCAGTGCTCACGTTCTCGGCGATGGTCACTGATATCCCAATATGGCGGAGTTGATGATGTCATTCATGACGTCATAGCGTCCATTTTGAGATATCGTTGTCACGTCAAAACTGATTCGGAATGGCATTGTAGACGCTGTAATCGATTACAGCGCTGACAGCGATGTCGCGGAACGCACCACAAATACGTTAATATCAAATGAATCGGTTATCGTAGTAAATCGAAGTGGTGGAGGGCTTTCGCACATTGCAGCTGATGTTGCAGCAAGTTCCCGCCATGGCAGCGGCTGGTAGAGGGCGGCGCGGCGCGCGGCTTGCGGCCACCGCCATACGATCGACGCTGGCAGGCTCCACCGGCATCCGCAGCCACCGGCTGTAGCCAACACGCGCACGCTCCGCCTTCTGCACCTGCGCCACGCGATTCTGCAAAGCCACCACGCTGTCGGTCTCCGCCGGCAACGTCTCCACACTCGTCGTCACCTGCCCAAGCTCCGTCATGCCAGTGTCAACAATCTCCTTGTGGTCCAGTATCATGCCCAGATTCAACTTCAGGTTCGTTTTGCCCTCTCTGAAGTGCAGGTAGACTGAAGCCTGGTCTAGCACTCGCAGCGAAAAATTCTCGTTAATTTTCAAAGCTTTCATCCTTATTTGAAAGGGTTTGAATATAACTTCGCTTGTTTTCTTGCCCTTTTCCTTGAGGAAGTTGTCGAGCTCTATGGCGCGCATGTCTTCGTTGTCTGGAAGTGTCATTTTCTCGTTTTTAGATCCCAGCACCTGAATTCTCGGGTCCTTGTGCGGCAACTGAGTATCGATCATCACCTGCTGCAGGACTGGAGGGTCGTTTAACGAGTGCCACTTCCAATTCGACACTGGACCTACGGTTTTGTCGAGCACCACTCCTTCAGTTTGATTGTATTTCAATCTGTAACGAAAAGGACATGAGTAAATGGTAAACTCTTTACTCCAGATGCCAGCATCGCAGGTATTCGAGTATTTGATAGCAAACTTGACCTTATCTTCCCGGTGTGGTCAAAAACGATGCCGTTGCCATTATGGTCGAATGTTGCGAGTACACTCATTGGAGCTCGCGAACGCCCTCTTTCGTCTGGCTCTCCACTACTGAATACGATGAACCGCTGTTGAGCGTTGCTTTCTGAAAATACATACAACAAAATTCTTTTTCGAAGTGTTTTGTTTCGTATGTACCCGATTTTTAGGGTTTCGTATCTCAGAAGGAGAAACCCATAAAGGATCACTCGTGCGTCTGTCCGTCCATCCATCCGTCCGTCCGTCACAGGCAATTTACTCAGAACATATGGGACCGATGAATTTGAAAATTAGTACACATATCAATATCAGTGACCCAAAAACAGAGGTGCAATCAATCATTGGCCTTTTCATCTTTTAAGATGTTTATTACAGCTGCTGTGTGTTCTGGGAGTCACTTTTTCTCTTGTGACTGAACAGACCGTTTCGGGATCTGCTTATAACAAAAAAAATAATAAAAAAAAAAATATGCCGTGTGACTTATCAAATTAAAACGCAATGTGAGGATCTTAAATGTATTTTTTACAATATTTTTAAGACTTATTTTGAAATAGTTGTTCTCAATAATATGACCGATTCGCATGCCATCAAAACCTCTAGGGTACTTCCCGAAGTCCTAAAAGTCTGAAATTTGGTATGCAAGCACATGTTTGCACCCATATCCCAAAAACTGAATTTTGGGGTACCTTTAGGGTATTTTGTTGGTGTTAGTCCTATTATTGTTGTACGAATCTCTCTCAACGCGAGTCCAACTCGCACTTAGAAGCGAATTTAAACATAGTTGTATTATGGGAACACCACTTAAACCAATGATCTACACATTAATTATCGTATCTGAGATTCTGAGCAAGCAATAACATAATTTTAAATATTATTAACACCATTACATTAATCAATTTACACCCTACCTATTTGATTGGCCATCATCAGTTCCACTTCACCAAGTCATACCGTCGTATCTTCCCAAGAGCTGCATCTTCCAAATACACGAGGTGCAATGCATTGAGGTCGGTTTATTCTAAAGTTTTACTTTTTGTATTAATTTCGAAAGTTTTTTTAAATTTACCTTACCTTCTGCATCGTAATATTCGAGTGCAATGTTCCCGTTCTTGTAGAACCACCGTCCTCGGCCGTTATCGGTGAAATCTGCCAGTTTCTCTCCCGTGTCGTATTGCAGGAGGCCTTTGTTTTTATTGTGCTCAAACCAGTCAAATTCGGGTCGCGCTGGCCGCATGCGGTAAACGTTCATCTGTGATATTTTAATAGGGGGTTCCTTATTCGGTTGCATGTTTTTGGGTTCCGTTAGAGAAAGTTTTCCGGAAGGACTTTAGTTCCTGACCTACTGAAATTGACCTTGGGAGGGGAGAAGGGGGAGGGGGAGGTGGGGGATGCCCCCCCTACTACTCCCCCCGCACGGAACTGTATAGTTTCTGAGTTATGATTTTTTTTAATTTTTGGAGGTTACATAATATAAGGACTTTAGTTCCTGACCTACTGACCTTGACGGAAGGGGGAGAGGGAGGGGGGTAGATGCCTCCCCTACTTCTCCCCCTCCGCGGAAGTGCCTAATTGCTGAGATATGATTTTTTAAAGTTTTGAGTTTTGATGATTTTTTGCATTGTTGGGCTGGGGAGTTGGAGGGGATGAGGGGTTGGAGGGGGGGGGTTGCCAGGAGTAGGGGGTCGCCTCGCTTCGCTCCGGCTCCCGGTTCTGCTTATAAGTGTGTACCTAACAAACCTATCTTTAGTTTTCAAACAGGAAGTAACCTATAATTGATCCAATCGGATTCAAAATGGCCGCCCAACCAACAAAAACTCGGACAGACAACACCCCAAATGCATTCCGTTTCACAAAAATTACATCTTTTAATTTATCAAAAGTGATATTTTACGTTTAAAATAGATTCATCTTTTCAAATATGTATACAACGAAACGTAAGTAATGTATTTTGACCACAGACATATTTTTTGACATATTTTGACATATTTTTTGCGTCTTGTTACATAATTTTACAATATTTTCAGATTTTCAAAAAACCATATCTTAAAAACTACTAAATTCCGCAACCTGAAACTTTCAGGAAGATGGATAAAAGACCCCAACTATACGCTAAAAAAGTTTGGACGACCTAGCGAGTAGGTCAGAAACTAAAGTTGAGCCAGTTTTCCTTATAATTTCGTCAAGTCTGTCTGTCTGTATGTCTGTTTGTATGTCCGTCCATATGTCACAGCAACTTTATACCAAAACTATTAGGACTACACAGTTGAACCTTGGTATGTAGATGTATTCTGTGAACCGCTTTAAGATTTTCATTAAAATTTAAAAAATAAAATATTAAGGGGCGCTTCCCATATATGGAATTGACACTAAACATTTTTTTTTTTCAAACCTATATGTGTGGGTGGTGTCTATAGCTTTGTCTTTAAAAATGACATTGAGGTTTTTAAAACCATTTAAATATACGATTTACTGAAAACTGATTTAGTGACAACAACGATGGTAAATCGGGGTCATCATTGATTTCTCTTGCTATTTTTGATAGGGTGGGAGCTTCTTGTCGGTAGAAAAACTGATGAATTTGTGAAAGTGAATTCATCAAACTTGTCTTTAAAAGTTAGCTTAGGTCCTGTTTTTTTGTTTGGCGAAATGAATTCTGAATTTAATAGGTACTCTTTCGTAATGTTACACACGCTTCTAATTGACACTCCAGTAATGACAGAGGTTTTGTGACTGCACTCTGTTTTCGATATTTTTTATCCCTCAGGCCATGATCTAACGACATATTTATAAACGTTAACTACCATACATTTTTCATTGGGCGTCAATGCTCTCTGTAGTCTTTTTTTCGTGGGGACGAAAAGTCACTGTTCCTAACAGCTCGAGAAGCACTATCAGAAGGACCAAGGTCAGGAGAGCAATCGTTCTTGTCGAAGGGCCAGGATCACCAGCACTCGTACTTGCCAAACACACAGTCTTCGAACGTACAGTAGTGGGTTCCGGATCGGTATCCATTGTGACAAAGCCAAGGTAAACAGGTAAAGAGATATCGAAGTCCAGGTAAATGAGAGCGAAAATCACGTATTAGCAAGAATCAGTACGATAAACAACCCAAAATCGTCGAAACTCAATTTGATTGTAATGTCAAACGTGTACTTTTTTTTTTTTCCTTCGTCCCTTCATTGGACAGGCGAGGGGAAAAGAAAACTTTTATTGAGGGGAATGAAAGACCGAATGAATAGACAATGTGGCCGATTCTCTAGGTTACACTCACTAAAATTAGTTGACATTGTGGCCGATTCTCTAGGTTACACTCACTAAAATTAGTTGACAATATTAAGTCCGACAGCTCTTATGCGGTCGCCATAGATTCCATTTTCAAACTTACTTTTGAATTATTTTAATGTACTGATGAACTAATTCAAAAGTGACTTCGAAAATGAAATCTATGGCAACCGCGTAAGAGCGTCGGAGCTAATATTGTCAAGTAATTTTAGTGTGTGTGCCCTAGAGAATTGGCCCCAATATTAAGTCCGACAGCTCTTATGCGGTCGCCATAGATTCCATTTTCAAACTTACTTTTGAATTATTTTAATGTACTGATGAACTAATTCAAAAGTGAGTTCGAAAATGAAATTTATGGCAACCGCGTAAGAGCGTCGGAGCTAATATTGTCAAGTAATTTTAGTGCGTGTGCCCTAGAGAATTGGCCCCAATGTCCAGCCAGATTTGAAATAATGAAACTCTTTGTAGGTATAATGAAACTTTTAGTATGTCTATGTTTGTTGATTTCTCTCAGGATTTCTAGACGCGGTAGACCTCAGTTTGAACTGACTTAAGTCATACAGATTATCCCCGGGATAGGTTATTCTCGCATAACATTTTGTTGGTAAAATCCAGCCTCAGTGTGAAAGCGGCCTATGCCAAATGTATAACTTTCTTTTTTCTTACACCGAATTGATAACATTTCAAAAAAAATAGGAGCTGTTTTTATTATCTCATACGAAAATAGATGGGAAACGATGGGACCCGTATTTTTTATTTTAGTGTTTATTCTTATTTTTAAGTTATAATTCAAGATTTTTAGAGTTACTCATTCTAAAAGGGCGTAAGTACAATATCAGGATTATAAAACGTTGAACTTTTGCCCGTCATTGCATCAATAAAAAATTAAAATGTCATTATTCTGTCATAATATCACCCCCTGTTCCGAGTCACGCCAAAATCGATTACAGTCCGAGTCAGTTTTGGGCTTTTGGCGATACAAAACGATGGCATCTTAGACGCTGTATTCGATTATGGCGCTGACGGCGATGTCGCGGAACGCACTGTCAATATGTGTAAATACTCTTTTGTTGTTGTGCAACTTCGTGACAAGTTGACAACCAGCAGTGACAAAATTTAGATGACAGATGATGACTGACAGTTGCTTTTTTATTTATATCTAGCCTATGGAACACATGCCATAAATCCTGACATTGATAATTTGGACAACATTTCAGTTTTTATTATTTAACTCTTAAATTACTGATCTAAAAATCCTGAAAAAAATATCTAAGAGCTCAGAACACTTAAATCTCGAAATGGTTTTCTAATTTTAGTACCTTATCAAAATGAAAGGTTGTCAATTATGGGATAGACTTTAGCTACAGAAAAGGAATGCAGGAAGCATTTCACGTATCGGTAATGACCGGTTACCAATAAATATTTTATCTACATACTTACTTTTCGAATAACTTTCTGTGTTGGCAATACTGTCCATCCTTTGTCTATAAAAGTTTTGTCTGATAGTGCATATTTCATAACTCCTTTGTGCAATTGTTCGTCATCGCTCTAGAATAAATACAAAGGTGTATGAAACATTAGCAAAGTATCAAAATATAATGCTTTGTTCTAGATTGTGACTTTTACAGGCGTCCTATATTGCTTTCCTTTTAAACCTTTAGTCGGCATTTGATTTAGAGTAGGCTTGGATTGTTGCCGAAAGCGTACTTTCATGATTCTAGGTCCTTTCTATAGTTTTCATTCTAGTAGTTTTGATTTTTGTGCGAGTACTGTGAACATCCAATCTAAAGGACAATGCATAGTTTTGTATGGAGAGCGTTGCGTTATAATATCGCGTGACCCTCAACCAAACCTTGTTTTTCTAGTGCAGAATCGTGTAACAAATAAAAGGAAGTATGACATGTATAGTGTACATTGTACATACCTCTACACTCAGTCCGGACTGGTACGAAAGGGTAAGATTTCATAATTCATAATTCTTTATTTAGCAGTATGTTTGGACCAAAGAGTTTGCATCCTCCTTTCTGCCTCTATGGTTTGGACAGTAATACATAGTTTCAACAAAAGATGTTAACAAAACATTAATGAGGGTAGTTGTCCGGCAGCTTGCTTGCGAAGCGCGCACTAGGCGAACCTGTACCTGTATGACTTACTTATTGATTGTGTGATTAAGTAATTTAATTTAATTTAGCTTAGTTAAAAAAGGTTTGGTATGAAAACCAGCGTTGTGTGCTGCCACCGCACCATGCAACACATGCTGAATCCAAACCTTTTGACACATAGGTAATTTCAATAGGCCTGACGACTGTATCAAATAAATAATCAAATATTTAATGATTCTAAGAGAAAATATTAAAAGGATTTAAAACACTAATTTAATTTGATTAAAAACATTGAGATTAATATGATTTTCAATTGGAGGGATGAACGTTGCACTTTGCCTGACTCGTACCCATCCGCCCTAAATAGGATAAAAGGCATCGAAAGAAAGATGGCTAAAGATTCCGGTTTTGCTGACAGGTATCGGGAGCGCGTTCGTCATTTGTTCCAAAATGACTACGCACAAGAATTGTCAGACACATTTTATCTCCCACATTTTGGCGTTGACAACCCTAATAAACAACGCCTATGTTTAATGAAACTTTTAGTATGACTATGTTTGTTGATTGGTAAGACGCGGTGGACCTCATTTTGAACTGACTTAAGTCATACAAATTATCCCCGGTATAGGTTATTCTCGCATAACATTTTGTTGGTAAAATCCAGCCTCAGTGTGAAAGCGGCCTATGCCAATTGTCTAAGGAAAAGGAATGCAGGAAGCAGTTTCACGTATCGGTAATGACCGGTTACCAATAAATATTTTATCTACATACTTACTTTTCGAATATCTTTCTGTGTTGGTAATACTGTCCATCCTTTGTCTATAAGAGTTTTGTCTGATAGTGCATATTTCATATCTCCTTTGTGCACTTGTTCGTCATCGCTCTAGAATAAATACAAAGGTGTATGAAATATTAGCAAAGTATCAAATATAATGCTTTGTTCTAGATTGTGACTTTTACAGGCGTCCTATATTGCTTTCCTTGTAGACCTTTAATCGGCATTTTATTTAGAGCAGGCTTGGATTGTTGCCGAAAGCGTACTTTCATGACTCTAGGTCGTTTTGATTTTTGTGCGAGTACTGTGAACATCCAATCTAAAGGACAATGCATAGTTTTGTATGGAGAGCTTTGCGTTATAATATCGCGCGGTCCTCAACCAAACCTTGTTTTTCTAGTGCAGAATCGTGTAACAAATAAAAAATCGGTTAAGTGCGGGTCGGTATCGCACACGAAGGGTACCGTACCATCGTACAACAAATCAAAAGCACTCAAAACAATAAAAAAAAAACGAAAATTTAAAAAGTTTATGCCTTCACGAGATTTGAACCGACGACCTCCGGATTGAGTCTACATCATACCGGCTGAGCTACCACAACCATGTGGGTTGACGCGAAATATGCTATCATATTTAAATGTGTAGTATATGTGTCTATGACATGGTTGCTATGACAATAAATAAACAGTTTCAATCAAGATCTCCATTTTGAAATGCGTTAGTGTATCTAAACACTTCTCTTGTATCGGGGCCCCTATAATTTGCAATATCTCTCGTATTTCAGTATTTGTGGTTGTTGCGGCAACAGATATACACATTCTGTGAAAATTTCAGCTTCCTAGCTATTACGGTTCGTGCAGGCGGACCCGGTGACAGACAGGACGGACTGACAGACAGGACGGACGGACGGACGGACGGACGGACAGACGGACAGCGAAGTCTCAGTAATAGGGTCCCGTTTGGCACCCTTCGGGTACGGTACCCTAAAAAAGAACTATGACATGTATAGTGTAAATACCTCTACACTAAGTCCGGACTGGTACGAAAGGGTAAGATTTCATAATTCATAATTCTTTATTTAGCAGTATCTTTGGACCAAAGAGTTTGCCTCCTCCTTTCTGCCTCTATGGTTTAGACAGTAATACATAGTTTCAACAAAAGATGTGAACAAAACAATCATAAGGGTAGTTGTCCGGCAGCTTGCTTGCGTGCGAAGCACGCACTAAGCGAACCTGTACCTGTATGATTTACTTATTGATTGTGTGATTAAGTAATTTAATTTAATGTAGCTTAGATAAAAACATAGTTAATTTCAATAGGCCTGACGACTGTATCAAATAAATAATCAAAGATTTAATGATTCTAAGGGAAAATATTAAAAGGATTTAAAACACTAATTTAATTTGATTAAAAACATTGAGATTAATACGATTTTCAAAAAAACGAAAAATTAATATACTGCATTCGGCCATTTTGATCGAAACAGGAATCATAGCGCATGACGCTGCATGACGTCATAACAATGTAAACATCATTTGATTTATGCTGATTACTCATTTGGACATTTGGGCCTATTAGACTACGCTGTCGGCAAGGCCCTGTCTGACTCACTGTTTCTTTCTAGTCATTCCATATGAGTGAGACGTCTATACAAATCGTGCCCTGCCGACAGCGTAATGTAATAAGCTCTATTGACATGTTTACTTATGCGCGACATCAAAGCCGACGCCATGAAACCTGAGAGCTTTTTACGCACACTACCACAAAATATTAGAAAAATGGCTTTACACTTCGTTAAACTTTAGTTTATTACCGGAATAAAGTTTTTTCGTAAATAGTAAATGTGTACCCAC
>OY735260.1:5553003-5615801 GCA_963457715.1 Argyresthia albistria
CTTGATATCTTTCGTGATAGTGCTAGACATTTCAAGCGTAACGGCCTGGCCACGGGACATTCGCCGTAGCGAATATTCGCGCGGTTCAGCGGGACAGAGCTAGGGAGCTGTGTAGCACTGTCCCTTTCGCACCGCGCGAATTTCGCTGTGGCGAGCGTCCCGTGGGTGGCTAGGCCGCCGTAAACTTGTTACCTGCCATGCTAAGGGCTATCCCACATGAGCGCGTTGCGGCGTCGCATCGCAAAAAATTCGCGGCGAATTACATAAGGAATGTTGGCAGATTTTTGCGATCCGACGCCGCAACGCAGAAATCCGACGCAACAACGCGGTCATGTGGGATGACCCTAAGTTTCCTTGAGTACAAGTCTGTATCCAAATAACTGTTTTAAACCTGTTAAATGTATTTTAGGTGTTTGTAAAATAGGTATTTGTTCTTCTGTAAGTTCATGTTGAGTAGCAACCCTAATTGTTTGATATTAATTTTTACTATAGGTACATGGACAGTAAACACATGTTTTTCTTTTCTTATGTCTACTATGTCATAGATTGATCGATTTGATAATTGTGAATGTTGTGCGTATCTCTAATTGATGCAAACACATGAACTCTGTGAATATTGTTTATTTTAATGTAAGTGTTTGCATTGTTAATGTGCCTGTAATAAACCCTAAAAATCAAATTTGACATCTGTCCAGTCAAATTAATCGGTATCCTCGCGTAAAGACACAGGGACCGAACAAACTAACAATAGCGAACGACAGATGCAAGAGAAACAAGAGGGTAAATTTCAATAAATATTAATGATATTCTTGTACACAATGCATTGGTCTACCTCTACTCAGCAAGCCCATCCTGTCTCACCCTTACCTGGTTAGCTCAAAGAGGTCTCTTACTAGAGATAAGCTCGCCTTTGTACAATTTTACTTTGTATTTTTGTCCATTGTATTTTTGTGTGCAATAAAGAAATAATGAATTTATGAATCAATGCCATGTTTGTTACTAACCGCTGGAGTTTTTTTAGGTGTCTTCGTGGGTTCTATCTTTGGATCTTCGTGATAAACCTCGACTAATAAGTCGGTAACTTCTTTGTCAGTAGCTTTGAATAAAATAGGTTCTATGCCCCCTTGTATTTGTTTTGGCCGACGAGCTTGGTCAAGTTCTAATATTTTCTGCTTTACAATTATCTCTGTCACGGATTGAATATTACTTCCTTTCATGTCACTATAATATATATTTGAATCTGATAGTGATTCTAAATTCAGGTTTTTCTTTAGAAACCTTCCCGGTAGGTTCCGCTTCCGCAATGCTCTTGTATCTCTTTGCTGCTTGTTTTTCACTCTTACTATTTTAAAACCAGTTTTAGATTTTTTTTTCATTACTACGTTCTTCCTATCAACTTCTAAAGCGTTTTTTTTGTCGAGTCTTGCTTTGGCAGCTTCTGCCATTTCTCTTTTTAGTTTTGATTCATAATTTTTTTGTTCCATAGGTTTAATTTTTTTTTGTTCTATCGTTGGATTTAACAGTTGTGATAAGTGTAAAAGGGATACGCTTGCTAATTTTTTTTTTTTCTTAGCTTTTTCCATTTTATCAGCAGATTTTGTTTTTTTTATATTTATCTGCTTCTTATCAACCCCTAACTCAGTCGTTTGTTCTTTTGTTCTCGATTTGGGAGCTTCTTTCTTTTTTTCTGGTATATTTGTGAGGGAAGTGGGTGGGTGAGTGGGTGGAACATGCTTTGTTTTTATGGGTTTACTTTTTTCATTTTCATATTCTTGTTTTCTTTTTTTATTTTCTTCAGATTCTGATTTTTTTATATTTATCTGCTTCTTATCAACCCCTAACTCAGTCGTTTGTTCTTTTGTTCTAGATTTGGGAGCTTCTTTCTTTTTTTCTGGTATTTTTGTGTGGGAAGTGGGTGGATGGGTGGGTGGAACATGTTTTGTTTTAATGGGTTTACTTTTTTCATTTTCATATTCTTGTTTTCTTTTTTTATTATCTTGGTCTAAATCTGATTTTTTAATACTTATTTGTTTCAAATCAATTCCTAAATCAGATATTTTTTTCTTTTCGCTCGCTTTGGGAGTAAGTTCCTTTTGTTTTTGTTCAACAGGCTTATTTTTCTGTTGCGATACGTCTAAAAGGGATACGCTTGCTTCATTTTTTTTGCTCTTAGCTTTTTCCATTTTATCAGCAGATTCAGATTTTTTTATATTTATCTGCTCCTTATCAACCCCTAACTCAGTCGTTTGTTCTTTTGTTCTCGATTTGAGAGCTTCATTCTCTTTTTCTGGTATTTTTGTGAGGGAAGTGGGTGGGAGGGTGGTTGGAACATGTTTTGTTTCAATGGGTTTACTTTTTTCATTTTCATATTCTTGTTTTCTTGACTTAATTCCTTCAGACGGTTCTGAAATAAACAAGGTGATTAGAGAACAGAACGTTGAGATTTTTGAGGCGGTAGCAGGGGTTCACTAAACATATTTTGGTTATTAAATTCGTTTACTCAAACAAAGCTAGTAATATGTTCATTATTGTAACAATCTTCTTTGAGCAAAGTCGACGTAGCCGCTCTACTTGGAGGAGCCAGAAAAGTTGCCGGCAATTTTCTGTAAAAATGCATCACTGTCTTACTTAGCGACCGCCAATTACCTGTGAAAATGATTTTCAAGCTTTGTTTCAAAAATTGTAACGAAAAAGGTAGTGCAAAAAGGTTTTATTCAGAATTTGGATCTGTGTGACGACAGGGAGCCTAAAAACAAAAGAGCGAAATTTATTTCTGCTATTTTTCATTCGGCACTGGAGGTTCTACTGACACAGTTTGGATAACCAAACTGTGTGTATTACATAAATGAGTACAAATTATCAATATACTTCTAACCTAATTCCAAATCTACGATACTATCGATACTATCGATAGCATCGATACTATCGATCGTGTAGATGATTTTAGCGTCCGACAATCGATTGCAAAACTATCTATTTTTCGGCAACACTAATGAACGTCAATCTGTCATGCATGACGTATCGTATTTTTAATCATACGTCAATTCCGGTTATCGTGAGCCCATAAGATACTATTAAGTCAATTTCAAAACAATAGCGCCTGACTCTTTTGGATAGCAATAACGAGATGAAGATATTTTTGTAGTAACTGTCAGGCACTTGGATCTTGCACGATGGTTCGGAACCCTTCATGTGAGAGTCCGACTCGCACTTGACCGATTATTGGACTAGCTATAACCGGTTCAGTGTTTTTTTCAGTGTTCAGTGTTAAATGTGTCAAGGGTTTTTTTTTAATTTATAATTAAATCACAGATTTACTTATTACAAAGTAACGAATGTTTACAAGGTTTTTTACAAAGCCAACTTGCTATCCCAATGATAGGCGTTCCCTTGCTAAGTCCACAAGTTCCTGATTTGGGTATATTAAAGGGATTTAGTAGAAAAATTATAAAAACGTAGAATATCGAATATTTTACCTGTCACCTTTCCTTTCAACTCTTTTATTCCAGTATTGGTTATTTTTTGTCCTTCATGTTTACGACTTTCTTTTTTGTTGCCATCCAATTGTCCTTGGCCGGATTTCCCGCGTTGGTCATCTTTATATTTTTCTTTGTCCAAGCCTTCAAACTCGATTTTTTTTTCCGACTCTTCAGTAGCTTTCCCCATCCTCTCTTTCTTTTTATCAATTTTTTTTCGTTTTTTTTCCTCCTGTTCAAATCGTTTAGCTTCTTCTTGTTTCCGTTTTTCTTCGCCTCGTTTATTCAAAAATTCTCGAGTTGCATGTATCAACTTAGAAGAACTTATTTGATGCTGAGTTTTTTTTGCCTCTACGGATAGTTTTGTTGGGAATATGTATTTAAAATCTTCTGTAGATTTGCTTTGTTTCTCAGCCGCAATCACAGAAGCTGGTATTTCCCAACTAAAATCAGTGGATTGGATAGTTTCTCGCGAAACATCGTTAATATCGATTATGTCAAACGTTTTAGATATGTCCCGACGTCGAGCTATGGTAGGATGGGCAGCTGTAGAAGGGGTTTTGGCGGCTAAGGGACTTGAAAATAAAATTTCTTCGGATGGGGGGGTATGGGAATCTAAATATTTATGGTCCTTGCTTATCTTTATTTCCATTGCACTCTTTATATGTTTTTCTTGTAATTTTAAAGGAGGGGCTGATGATATTATGCTCTTTTTAATAGGGGTGTATTCTAAAACAAGCTTTAGATCAGGTGCTGTGTGCAACCCGCTGTGTCCTTCTCGTTTTAAGTTTCTCTCAGTTGTAGACAACCATCTTTCTATAACTGGTACATACTCTCCCGGTTTCAATTGTTTAGTAGATAAAAACAACCTTAGAGCATTTGTGCAGTCGCTACATACTTTACTAGATTCTTTAAGTTTACAGTGCTTGCATATACCCTTGATGTCATTTATATTAATTACTGGGAGTTCTTGCGGTATCTTTATTGTGTGTTCTGCAACTTGTTTGCATCTTGGACATTTTATTCTTAGGGTTTCTGAAAACAGATTATGAGGAAGTTAAGTAGAACACGCGGAACATTGGTCACTTGCAATCAATGATATTTGAAGCTGTGCACAGAGAAGCAATAAAGTATGTTCCTACCTAAATTATTGTTTACCACTAAATATATTAATACCTAATTAGATAAGATTAGATTTACCAATAAATAAAGCTTCATCTAAGGCTGTCACTGTATTACTTGTGTTATGAAACACAAATAACTGTTTCTCTCTTGCATCAGACGTCCATACTGCTTCATTATAAACCTGAATTTTATAAAAAAAATACAGTCGTGTTGTAGGTACCTAGGCGTACCTATCAATGATTTAATCGCGGTGAGCCTTTTATATCGCACTTATCACTTTTCTTACTATTTATTACTATTTCATTCAAAAACCGAAAGAATAAATAAGAACTGATGTATAGTCGGTAGACGACTTATTGTGTTCTAAATATTTATGTACAATACTTACAAATCTTTTTATCGAAGGCGTGTAGACGGGAGGCTCTGTATTACCAATGACTCTTGTCAAATCAATATGATCTTGTAACGACTTAGACAATCGACAATTATGTGGATTTTTTCTGAAAAAAGTATCAAGGTATATCTATTACTAAATATGTCACCACAGAATGTACAGCGCAAGGCCGGATTGACACTTATTCAGTATTCAGTATATTTATTGCCTTAAATTATTCTTCAGCTGCATCGGGGAGGCAAAGTGGGGAGGCAGCGTTAGGAGGTTAAAGTTGTAGATTTCGGAATTTTTATGGGATATGGGTGCAAAAATGTGCTTGCATACCAAATTTTAGATTTTTAGGACTTCAGGAAGTACCCTAGAGGTTTTGATGACATGCGAATCGGTCATATTATTGAGCACAACTTTTTCAAAATAAGTCTAAGAAATATTATAAAAATACATCTAAGATCATCACACTATGCGCTTTCATTTAATACGTCACGTACTAAAAAAAAATAGTTTTATTTTTCTCATTTGGCCCCCCGAAAGTGGCCCCATATTCCATATTTACATATTTACATTGCACTTCTGTCTTTGGGTCACAGATATTGATATGTGTACAAATTTTCAACTTCATCGGTCCAATATGTTCTGAGTAAATTGCCTGTGACATACGGACGCACAGACAAACGAGTGATCCTATAAGGGTTTCTCCTTCGGAGATACGAAACCCTAATAATTGAAACAAAAAGTAAACTTTAGAAAAAACCGACTTCCACAAACCCTATTTGATTCGATTGAGTTTAATACAAACTGTACCTCTTATCCCCCCCCCCCCCTTGGGGACTTAATTTTGTCAAATCCCATCTCAGTGCTACCCCACGCTACTAAGGAACCCCTGTACAAAGTTTCATGTCTCTAGGTCCACCGGTTTAGGCTATGCGTTGCCTGCCCGTCAGCCACGCATTGTATTTGTACCTAGTATTGAGCAGATCTGGTGGCCATATGTGGTCTTCATCAGCAGTTCCGCATCACAATATTATGCTTGTCGTGAGTAAATGCACGAGTTATTACTAAAAACACAAAAATCACTATAGGTCTGCCTATAATATTTGAAGAGTTCCCTCGATTTCTCCAGGATCCCATCATCAGATCCTGACCTGGTGTTAATGGGACCAATGGGAAGGTAAATCCTTTCAAACAAAAAAATAATTTTCCAAATCGGTCCATCCGTTTAGGCGCTATCATAAACTAGACATAAAATAAAATAAAAAAATAAATATCCGGACGAATTGTAAACCTCCTCCTTTGGGAAGTCGGTTAAAAAGAAGAACACACGTTTCTTGGGACATGTGCTTAAACACGAACGGTACCACTTCTTGAAGTCATCGTAATGGAAAAAGTAGAAGGGAAAAGACACGTGGGCAGAAGGAGGATGTCGTGGCTCCGAAACATCAGAGTATGGACGGCATTGGCCAGCGTAGAATAGCTGATGCGGTTGGAGCATAAAGAGCTGGCCGCCAACCTCCAGTAGTGGAGAGGCACCATAAGAAGAAGAAGGAGCCTCTTGACTTCTCTGGCGAGAAGGGAGACCATTGATGAGAAAGTCCACAATTTTAACACGATCATCCTGGAGTTATTTGACAAACATGCTCCTATCAAGAGAGTTAGAGTCAAGCACCTGCCTGCAACTTGGCTAATTGACGCAATCAAGCGCCTTATGGCCAAGAGGAAAGAAAGCGAAAAGCAGGCATAATAACCGGCCAAGTACGAGTAGGACTCGCGCACGAAGGGTTCCGATCACACTTGGAGAGCGTAACACGTGTAATGAGGTTTCCACATAAAAAACTAAAGTGTGATGTCATCCATGTAAACCAAATTGAATATTTTTTTTAGTAAGATAGAAATTTGCAGTTTTCAGATTTTTCCCTTTACTTGTGCTATAAGACCTTGCTTCGTGCCAAATTTCATGATTCTAGGTCAACGGGAAGCACCCTCTAGGTTTTGATTCCCTTGCGAATATCAAGCAATTTCAGCAAAATTTTTGATTGCGTTGACTTATAAGTTTAATTTTTCCCAACTATAAGAGATTACAGACTTGAGTAATCGATATTAATTTTAACTTTTTACCTCCATTCGTTACTGAGAAAAAGTCTTAACAGACGGTGAGACAGACAGACAGACAGACAGACGGACGGACGGACGGACGGACGGACGGACGGACAACAAAGTGATCCTTTAAGGGTTCCTTTTTTTCCTTTTAAGGATCGGAACCCTAAAAATGATCCGACTGACGAGAACTTTCATTCCTGTATGTATATGCCTTCGGAATCGCTGTAATCGCCTGTGCCGTGACGCTAAGCGCCGCCGCATACACGAGTGCATCCAGAACTACTCAACTGCTCAGGTATGGAAGTTCCTTAGAACTCTTGGAGTGGGCAAGTCTCAGAACCTGGCAGCCGGTAATGTCGATCTCAATTGTCACAATAGATTAATTTCTGCACCACCTGTTGTGATGGAACCTAATATCAAAGATACTACTTTGCGTAACCTCCGTTCAAGATCTGCTGTCACCAACAATAGGATTTTGGCCTGTCAAGTCAAAAAGATACTTTTTATGAACTGCCAAAACCTGCCAAAACCTGCCAAAACGGAACTTTTCTTCGTGAGTTCTATGAAATGACAACAGAATGACGTCATGTAAAAGTCCCATCAAATGCTGTTTTTTTTGGACAAAATTGACTTTATAAAATATATGCTGGAAATATACAATATGATGCCTGACAACTGTATCAAATAAATAATCAAAGATTTAATGATTCTTAGGGAAAGTATTAAAAGGATTTAAAACACTAATTTAATTTGATTAACAACATTGAGATTAATATGATTTTCAATAAAACGAAAAATTAAAATACTGCATTCGGCCATTTTGATCGATACAGGAATCATAGCGCATGACGCTGCATGACGTCATAACAATGTAAACATCATCTGATTTATGCTGATTACTCATTTGGACATTGACACGTTTTACTTATGCGTGACATCAAAGCCGACGCCATGACACCTGAGAGCTTTTTTCGCACACTATCAAAAAATATTAGAAAAATGGCTTTAAACTTCGTTAAACTTTAGTTTATTACCGAAATAAAGCTTTTTTCGTAAATAGTAAATGTGTACCCACATTATGGCTGAGTACCCACTCTTTCGTGATGCCTATTCTGAGAATGTCAAGCCATTTTGTACATAATGCTTCAACTTAAGACTTGTTCTTAGATTTAGTGGATTACCTTGGCCACAAGCCTATTCTTTTGACTTTGGGAAATTTGGACATGTATGTTCGCGTCAAATCTATCGGCTTGTTAGTGGGCGGCACGTGCGCGAGGCACGGTTAGTGGGCGGCACGTGCGCGAGGCACGACGACCACAAATTGTAAAGGTTCAAAACAACTACATACCCCAGACATTTGCAAAAATCCATGGTATTATTGTATTTATTTACCAATATAAAATAAATATCATCAATACATTGCGTAACTTAGTACAAAATACCGCTAAAGCTAAATTACCAAAATAATCGTGACAAAACAATGTAAACAACACAAAGCCATATTAGCTTCTATTTGGCTTCTATTAGACAATCTGTGAGATGACGGATGTCACTAGTGGGACTAGTGGCGTTCTAGCATAGAGTAAATTATATATAGGATGACTTCGGGGTCGTGATTCTAACTTATTGTTTCTAACTCGGTAAATGATTGCGGTTTCAGCTGGTTTCAGCTATATTATATATAGGATGACTTCGGGGTCGTGATTCTAACTTATTGTTTCTAACTCGGTAAATGGTTGCGGTTTCAGCTGGTTTCAGCTATATCATATATAGGATGACTTCGGGGTCGTGATTCTAACTTATTGTTTCTAACTCGGTAAATGGTTGCGGTTTCAGCTGGTTTCAGCTATATCATATATAGGATGACTTCGGGGTCGTGATTCTAACTTATTGTTTCTAACTCGGTAAATGGTTGCGATTTCAGCTGGTTTCAGCTATATCATATATAGGATGACTTCGGGGTCGTGATTCTAACTTATTGTTTCTAACTCGGTAAATGGTTGCGGTTTCAGCTGGTTTCAGCTATATTATATATAGGATGACTTCGGGGTCGTGATTCTAACTTATTGTTTCTAACTCGGTAAATGGTTGCGGTTTCAGCTGGTTTCAGCTATATCATATATAGGATGACTTCGGGGTCGTGATTCTAACTTATTGTTTCTAACTCGGTAAATGGTTGCGGTTTCAGCTGGTTTCAGCTATATCATATATAGGATGACTTCGGGGTCGTGATTCTAACTTATTGTTTCTAACTCGGTAAATGGTTGCGGTTTCAGCTGGTTTCAGCTATATCATATATAGGATGACTTCGGGGTCGTGATTCTAACTTATTGTTTCTAACTCGGTAAATGATTGCGGTGTCAGCTGGTTTCAGCTATATTATATATAGGATGACTTCGGGTCGTGATTCTAACTTATTGTTTCTAACTCGGTAAATGATTGCGGTTTCAGCTGGTTTCAGCTATATTATATATAGGATGACTTCGGGGTCGTGATTCTAACTTATTGTTTCTAACTCGGTAAATGATTGCGGTGTCAGCTGGTTTCAGCTATATTATATATAGGATGACTTCGGGGTCGTGATTCTAACTTATTGTTTCTAACTCGGTAAATGATTGCGGTGTCAGCTGGTTTCAGCTATATTATATATAGGATGACTTCGGGTCGTGATTCTAACTTATTGTTTCTAACTCGGTAAATGATTGCGGTGTCAGCTGGTTTCAGCTATATTATATATAGGATGACTTCGGGTCGTGATTCTAACTTATTGTTTCTAACTCGGTAAATGATTGCGGTTTCAGCTGGTTTCAGCTATATTATATATAGGATGACTTCGGGGTCGTGATTCTAACTTATTATTTCTAACTTATTGTTACTAACTTTTTGTTTCTAACTCGGTAAATGATTGCGGTTTCAGCTATATTCCCATTGTATTATGTCTTACGGAATGTGCTTTGGGGACCCTTAAAACGGCAAAAAACATGTCTGTTGTATGGGGGCACCCTTAAAAAAAATATTCTGTTTTTAGTATTTTTTGTCATAGAAATACATCATCTGTGAAAAGGAGTTGCCTAATTCTATGTATAGACGACTGCCCCAGACATGTACAAAGACTTCTCAACAGCCAATAGCATTTAAATATTAATTCATAAATTACTGAGTCTGTAGGTATTTAGTTTGTAGAACTTGTAGGAAAGCTTAGTAGCTTGACCACAGACTGAGACTTGATCATTTGACTTAAATTGGTTTGAGTAATCTTCTATGGACCATTGATGACCAAAATGATGTTGGGGTTCCTGAAACCAAGGTAAATCGTTAAAAAGACAGACCCTTCAAAAGTGGAAAAAATTGTGTGTGTGCCCCCCCTTCTAACTTTTAAAGTAAGAGAGTAAAAACAACAGGTCTATGACGAACACCTTGAAAAAAAAATGGTTTATACTTTCGTATATATATTTTCGTATATATTTATTGCACATATCAGAAAAAAACACAAACAATACAGAAAATGCATGAACAAAGGCAAGCTTATCTCATAACATTACTTATGTTCGATCGAAGCACGTACTTACAAAAATTCATTATACCCATAAACCTATAGGGTAGCCAAAAAATCGTTGCCAACTCCAATAGAGGAGTTGTTTTAATCTCTTCCTTCCGTTCCATTAGTTACGAGTCGGTGAAAGCCGTTCTTTCTGCCGTGGCTGGACCACCTAGACTTGGGTATCAATTCTGCTATTCACTCATTATTTAACACTTAGATTACTTATGATTTTGCATGATGAAGTTGTCACTTAACTAATTTATTGGCGAAAATCTCATTGGATGATAATGCGCATCCTCACTATTCAATTTCAATGTAATTTATGGCAACAATCTCTTCAGTAGGTTGAGTCGAGGGTAAATCGTGAGTGGGAAATACCTAAGCAAGGTGTTACACTTTATGTTCTCATTGCTCATATCAGCCCTTGATCGGCCGACGACGACAGTCTGTGCCTGTAGACAATGTTAATCGCTAAGGATAGCGAAACGAAACGATAACTTTTATGTATGCGATTTGTCATTTGGAATCGCTACGTGACGTCACCTTAGCGAAGCCAAATGTCAAATCGCATACATAAAAAGTTATCGTTTTGTTTCGCAACGGTTAGCGTTTCACTGTGTCTAGGGGGGCTGGTTTCCATAATTTGACAAATCGCTAGCTTTCCATGTTCTTTCTATCTAACAGTTGGACCACCAGCTGACAGCCATAGTCAATTTTCACTTTCACTTCGGTGTAGACAAGCTTACGTTATTATTTCACCTTTTTAAAAAACCACAAAAAAGATAATCTATTTTAAAAGCAAAAAGATAATCTTTTCGCAGCACATTTATGAATATTATTTCCCCACGTTTACCTGGGTAAGTATATTTCGCTGACAATTAATACCAAATTAAATGATCCTTGCTACCCACTATTTGCTAAAGATTCTGGGAGCAACGTACACTGGTATACGGATTAAGCTCGCTCCACATGTTGTAAGGTTTCGATTACTATCTTTGTGATTCACGGATGTTCGGGGTGTTTCTTTTCTTTTCCCAGAGAACGTGTATAACTCAAATTTGAATTATCTTCTGATCTTAATTAATATAGTTTTAAACATCATCATTACCTATTTGGGTACTTAAGACCCTCTCGCTCCGAGACGTCTATTGTTCTCCGTTGTAAGTTTGTTCGGCCTGTGTCCTTATACCGATTAACGTTTTTTGTAAATATCAGCCCATCGATTAATGTCCCCACCAGGCTTTTAAACGGAATATAATAAAACGATCCACTAAAAAAATTACTGAGCGACTAAATTACTGACTGAGCGACTACCCCTTTTAAACGGGCTAGCCTCGTACGGGCTAGCCTCGCACAAAAGCCAAATACAAACTTACACACCGTCAGAATTGACAGAACCTTGACCATTTCTGACTTGGATCTGATTACATCAAAACGTAGCTCGGTATTATTTGGACGGGGGCAGTGAAACCCTCGTCATCACAAAGTGGAATTAATTTTAGGAGTCATCTTTTATCTTATAACATGAGAGAAAACCTGTCTACATATCACTGCGAATTAACCGGAGGCTTGGCAGGAGGCCGCAGTTTCAAAACCCGGGGAGAAGATGTTTCTTAGGCTTAGGGCTTGGGAAATGTTTGTGACGTGGCAAATATCTGGTTTTTAACACCCAAAAATAAGTAATTATTTAGATATAACACCGGCATTCTTGTAAACCCAAGAGTTTTGGCTCATTTAATTCACAATTATTCATAATTTCTTGCACACAGAAAAATTAAACAGGACAAAAATACATAGTAAAGGAGTACAAAGGCGAGCTTATCTCTAGTAACAGATCTCTTCCAGCAAGGTATGGATGAGACAGGTGGTTTTCTGAGTAGGTAGGTAGGTGGTTGATCCGTCCTAACGAGATCTATTAATTTCAAAGGGTTATCATTATGGCACCGTACCCGAAGGGTGCAAAACGGGACCCTATTACTAAGCCCAGGGTGTCCGTCTGTCCGTCTGTCTGTCTGTCCGTCAGCGGGTCCTAGAGCACGAACCGTAATAGCTAGAAAGTTGAATAGAATGTGTATATCTGTTGCCGTAACAACAACAAATAGTTAAATACGAGAGATATTACAATTTAAAGGGGGTCGCCATACAAAAGACGTGTTTTGATACACCCACGCATTTCAATATGATGGTATATTTCGTTTCAACTCACATCGCTGTCGTGGCGCAGCCCGGCTCAACCCGGTAGCTCGTGAGTTCAAATCCTCGTGAGGGCATGATCTATTTTAATTTTCTTTTTGTTTTTGTTTTATTGTTTTGAGTGCTTAAGTTTTGTAGTACGATGGTACGGTGCCCTTCTTGTGCGATTCTGACTCGCACTTGACCGATTATATTTTTTTAACCTACTAAAGATGTGACATTAAAGTAGCACCAAAAACATCAAACAGCCATTTTATTTTTATTCTGTTAGTGTTGGATTGATTGTCTATAGGTACAGTCCAGACTGGAAATATAACGCAGATATGGAAGCCACCTGGAACTTTTCTGCAGAAGTATGAAGAGAAAACTTGAAGCAATTATGGAAATTGATAATGTCCATAACCGAACATTAGGCGCTAATGGAAAGGCAATCTGCCCTCTTTATGCCGCGATCGTGACCATCTAACCGTTAATAATTACTTTATCTTTGAATTATTGTAATTACAACATCACACAGACTTCTTGGTAAAGGAAGGAAAAACTGGGAGGTTGTACAAAATAAACGGTCAAGTGCGAGTAGGACTCGCGCACCAAGGGTTCCGATCATAGTTCCGATCATAAAAAAGTATGATGTCATGTCTCATCCATAACATATCTATTTTTGCAGAAAGACGGTTATTTGCAGTTTTCAGACTTTTCCCTTTACTCGGGCTCTATGAACTTGCTATGCCAAATTTCATGATTGAAGGCCAACGGGGAAGGTTTTGGGTCCATTGCGATTACTATGAAAATCCAACAATTTTACAACAAAAACGGTCGTAACGTTCGATTGCATTGACCTAGAAAGTTGATTTTGTCACAGCTGTATGGGACTGAATTGAGCAATTGATATCAGTTGATAGGTCCAACCGTTCTCGATATAAGAGGTCTTGACAGACGGATATTATTATTTTTCTTTATTAACCATGTTACAAAATGAATTTTTTAAAACTAAGTTTACGGAGCGATCACGGAAACCTATACGGGTTTGTGCGTGATCTCTGTCGCTCGTTCCAAAGTAATGAACCATACCTATTTTATTAGCCCGTCGCAATGAAGCACAGTAGGTGCACATGTAATTTATGTAGGATATTATCTTTAATGGACAGATGGACAGACGGACAGACGGACAGACGGACAGACAGACAGACAGACAGACGAACAGACGGACAGACAGACAGACGGACAGACGGACAGACAAACAGACGGACAGACGGACGGACAACCAAGTGATTATATTAAGGGTTACCTTTTTTTTAAGGATCGGTGATCGGAACCCTATTAACTGACTTCGGACTTTGTATAAATAGTACGATGTATATTTAGCACCTACCTAAAGGCAGAGTGTGAGATGGCTGTCAGTTCGGGTTGACTTTGGTAATCGTAACCTGTTTTATGACTATATCTAACTCGCATTATGTCTATCGGCCCTTAGGTACTAAGTAATATGCAGATAATCCAAACATATCGGTGACGGTACTTAATAAAAATCATAATAAACTTATCGATAATTCTACTCTACAAAACTTAAACAAAACACAAAGAGAGTAGGTATATACATAATTATATATTAATTAATATCAAAATATACATCCAAAAATAAACGCCCCAAAACCTACATATCCCTTCAAAAGAGTGGAAAAGGATGCCCGTCCCAAGTTACTTATAAGGGTTACTTATAAGGGTTACTTATAGGGAAGCAGAAACAATAATGTGAATGTGGGGAACGGACCCGTATTCACATTATTGTTTCTGCTTCCCGTTATCATTATTCTATCATCTTATTACTCGAACACTTGCGGGAACAAAAAAACCGCAGCATCATTTCGTAATTAACTGCTGGACATGTATTCTGCTAAGAGAACGGGCGGGGCGGAGGCGAGTCAATGAGATGACGATGACGACAACAACGTGACGTGATTATGTCGTAGCCATATCGTCAAGTTGGCCATATCATGAAATTGCCAACCGTGAAATATCATGTAACGATGAAATCTTTTAGGGCAAACACTGCGGTAGCTTAGGTGATTTTTTTTAAATCCTCATTAAATGCGCCAACTTTTATATGAACATGCCGATTGTAAAACTGTTTTTTTTCGTAATGATGGGTCAAAGTTGACTTACAAAATTTTCTCAAACCGCGACTCTACCAAACTACGTATTTTTTAGGGTTCCGATCCTTAAAAGGAAAAAAAGGAACCCTTATAGGATCACTTTGTTGTCCGTCTGTCCGTCTGTCACGACCCCTTATCTCAGGAACGCCTTGAGGTATCATGTTGAAATTAACATGGGTCTATGGTCCCTTGGAGCTGTGAAAAAATTAAACTTCTAGGTCCACGCAATCAAAAGATACCGCGATATTATGTCATGATTTTGCTGAATTTGTATGAACTCGCGTGGAACTCGCAAGGGAATCAAAACCTATAGGGGACTTCCAGTTGGCCTAGAATGAAGGAAGGTCTTATAGCACAAGTAAAGGGAAAAATCCGAAAACTGTAAATTTCTGTCTGTCTGTCTCACCGTCTGTTAAGACTTTTTCTCAGAAACGCATTGAGGTATAAAGTTGAAATTAATATCGGTTACTCAAGTCTGTGATTTCTTAAAGTTGTGAAAAAATTAAACTTATAGGTCAACGCAATCAAAAGATACCGCATATGTCACAATTTTGCTGAAATTGGTTGATATTCGCAAGGGAATCAAAACCTAGAGGGTGTTTCCCGTTGACGTGAAAATCATGAAATTTGGCAACAAGCAAGGTCTTATTGCACAAGTAAAGGGTAAAATCTGAAAACTGCAAATTTCTGTCTTTCTAAAAAATATTCAATTTGGTTTACATGGATGACATCACACTTTAGTTTTTATGTGGAAACCTAATTACACGTGTTAAGCTCTCCAAGTGTGATCGGAACCCTTGGTGCGCGAGTCCTACTCGCACTTGGCCGGTTTTTCTAGGGCAACGGGATGTACCCTTCTAGGTTTTGATTCCCTTGCGAATATCAAGCAATTTCAGCAAAATTGAGACATATATGTTATGCTTATGCATATGCGTTAACCTATAAGCTAAATTTTCTTCACAACTTTAAGAGATCACAGATTTGAGTAATCGATATTAATTTCAACTTTATACCTCCATGCGTTTCTGAGAAAAAGTCTTAACAGACGGTTAGACAGACAGACAGTTTAAAAAATTTTGAGAAATGCCCATATTTTTTGAACCAAGTTGCACAGAATTTTTATTTTATTTTTACTAGACCCTGTATGGGTTGGGCTTTTACCTGGTGCCCGCTTGACGTTGAGTTTAGGGACACCCTGTATAGGTTACATCATGCACACTGTGTGTGCAGCACACGCCATGTGCAACATCCGTCCAATGTTTTCTTGCTATCCTCGCTATGTCATCGGATCATCTTACAGGTTTGCATGCTAAAATTAATAGCTGATAAGGAGTTCTGAGAATAGTTTTATTGTACGCGCAATTCTTCCCCTTACCTATCATCTCCGTCTCCTACCCAACATGGTTTGCTGGAAGAAATCTCTTATTAGAGATAAGCTCGCCTTTGTACATATTTTTTCTATGTTAAGCTATTTTTACTGTCATGTGAGTACAATAAGGAAATTACGAAATTACGAGTTCTTTAATATTATACTACCGCCTACTTGTATTTTATCTTTATCTGAAGAATTTGGTGTCAGGTGGAACTAACGCTTTTTGATAGGTCCGTTCACATTAAGTTGCGTAGAAGTGACGCCCCCTGTAAACGGCACTCAAGTGCCAAAAGATTGTTGGAAGACGGTATATGTAGACCGTCTGTGTCATTGTCGAGACGGTTTATGTAGACCGTCTGTGTCATTTTGGTAACGGAATCGGGTGGTCTTTGTAAGCAAGTGAGACAGGGGCGTCAATTGCGGTTGTAACTCATTTTTTTCTACCCAGAGGAAAGTCGTTAATTTCATCTTAGTGGCGGGGAAATTATGGAAACGACCGACCCTGCTACAACTGTTCTTCGTTAATTGTATGGAACTAACTGATCGTATTTTATGCATCAAACATTAACAAAACCTCATGGAATATGAAAAAAGTTTTTAGAGTTCCTACAAACAAAAAGATTGTGCATTTAAACATAAACAGTTATAAACTATATTTATCTATAAACTGATACAAACAGACAGACAGACAGATGATGTATTTCTGTTGCCGCTATAACAAAAAATACTAAATAACCGGCCAAGTGCGAGTAAGACTCGCGCACCAAGGGGACGGACAGATAGACGGACGGACGGACTGCGGAGTCTTAGTAATACCCCTTGGGTATGGAACTAAAAAAACCCTCTCATCACAGACTTGAATCTGCTTACGTTTAGTTGGTCGCCCAATTTCCCCATGACCGCACGTTTTTGTAACAACTGTATCATATCATAGCAACCAGCTACGTCCCGTATACGACACGCGGCAGGAAGTGAGATTGTGACTCGAAGGGCACGTCGTCGCTTCCCTTACCCTCTGACTTGAAGGTTTAACCACGCCAGGCTGATTCTATTGTTGGGTAATAATGGCCTCACGGGAAGTCCACTGTCGGATGTTTTCTATCCGGCTAACAGGCGCGTAGCGGAAATGGTGACAAAATGTGCCGGTTTATTATTTGACTTTATTTCTGAAATAAAAGTTAAAATATAAACGTTTATGTGCCGATTTTACAATTTTATCTTTATTTAATGTATTTAAGGTTGTTTAAGTACATAACAATACAATTATCTCATCTCATATCCCACATATATCCCCATAATAAATCAAACACGTTTCCGCTTACGATCGATCGATATGTTCATGGCACTCGATTTGTGACGGTCTCCGCGATACAGGTTAGCCTAGTGCGGAGATCGCAGTAACTACAATTAAAAATCCTAAGTACCTACCCACATATTTAGTAAGATTTATAATTATTGTACTCTGTTTGGCAAAATAAACATATTTGTATTTGTATTTGTATTATACAGGCATACATTACTTCTGTCTGGTCCCACAGATACTATCCTATTTCATGGAAAATTAACTACTAGGCAAAGGTAAAGGTCTTGTCGATAATATACAGTTGCCATTGAGTAAAATATTTATTTACGATATAAGTGCAGAATGCTCTATTTCAATCGATCGTCGCTACGAAGGAATTGAGATTTAGATTTATAATTAAATTAAAAGTTTATTTTCTTTACATTTATGTTTCACTAGATACTCGATTTCGTATCATGTCCCACTGTTGATTGATTTACTTACAAACGAACACATTTCGGTGCCAGCGATCTGCAACGGAATTTGTAATAAGTCTCAAAAATGTGACAGGAAAGTAATATTGAATTATACGAAATGTGGAGGGTGAGTAATCTGATTTTCACTTACCTACTCGGAAAATGGTAACGTTTCCAGAGCATTGGTGATAGATTTCCCCCTATATGGCGCAAGGAGCATTGCACCACCTGGTTATTTGCTTCTTTTCTTTCCATTTCACTAAATATAAATACCTAATTCAAAATGGAATCTCTACATTACAGGATTAAATTGAAGTCGTACAATATTACCCTGAGCCCCCGTTTCTCAAAACAAACACTACATTGCACTATTCCGGCTGTCACCCAAATGCGAGTAATAAACAAATTCCCACATCGCCTCACACTACAATTCTACTAACACCAACTTAACCTGCTGCGGCATGCCCCCCCCCCCCAAACGCGACACTGCCTGAACCGGATTCTCTTAATGCCAGAAATTGACCTGCTCGAACCAATTTCTTATACAATCACATCAAGAAGACGTCCGTCAATTTCTATTGCAAGAGAATGAAAACTTATTTTCAATGTGAAATATTTTTCCTTTGCGGCCAGGCTAGCAATCCTAATTTTGTTAATGCAAATGGTGGACTGAATAATTATAAACTGGTATACGATAAAGATGAAATTAATTATCATGTTTACAAGTGCAAAGAAAGGATGTGAATGTGGAATGTGTCTTGATCTTGATATTTCTTCTTGAAACCGCCAGGCGGGCGGAAGGAGGCCGTAACAGTATGTGCTAGGGCAACAGAGGATTAGCGCTATAGACAAGGACCTATGACCAGTAGTGGGTCCATTTGGACTGTTTGATAATGATGATGAAGGAAATAGAAGCATGTGTAGCTAGATGTATGGGTTAAGGACCTGCATCTTAGCAGATGTGTCATCCGTTATCGGAGAAAATATAGAATCACGGGGCGGTGGCGGTAAGGGTGATGAACAAACTTGAGGGCCGATGAATCGAAAGGAACAATGCAATGTTACCACAGAACCAAGGACAAAGGCGGTGACAGAATGGTGGCCAAGGGATGTGCGTAGACCGAGAGGTAGACCACCAGCCCGATGGTCGCATGTCATCGCCAAAATTGCCTGTAATTTAGGTTGGCCCAGGACCGCAATCAATGGTGTAATAAAGAGGCTTTTACTCAACAGTGTGTTGGAGGCTAGATAGATAGAGAGAAAGATAGATACACAAAAGTACAAAATCTACTGTCCCCCTCGAAGCAGGATACGCTCGGTGAAACAAACCACAGGCATTACAGTCTATTTACCTAGTCTAAAATGATACACGTGTAGTCACGAGTGTAGTCGTCATTGGATTTGAATTTTTGGTCAAAGACTAGGGTCCACGTTATACTAGTACTGTATGACTGTATGTACAGTAATTGGAAGCTTCTGTGGGAGTTTGGAAAACCTTAGTTAACAAAGCAAGCAAGTCAATACGAATGCAGCTTGCATAAGGTAGGTAGGACTGAGGCTGGTATCGTAAAAAATGTCACATCATCAAAGCAGCAGAATGGGGTCCCACGAAAACTCTCAACGTCTAACTTTATTACATTCCAATAGCTAAGTCTCGAGTTCTCTTATCGGCTGTACTAAGCGGCATGTAAACAGCCGGGCGCGGCTCCTGGGCCTCGGGCGCGAACGGGTTAAGATTAGAGCTGAGCCAAGGCTTTTGTTCTGCCGCCTTCGTGGGGTCGAAATTGTAATGGCGTTAAATCAGTTGTTTAATTGACGATTATGTTAAAGCAGTTGGACGTACAGATATGCAACGATCTTTTGGCGTACGGTGCCAGGTGGAACTTTCACTTGATGACCAATGAGGAATGAAAGGTGTTGATGACAGGTTTGTTGCATTAAGTTGCGTAGAGTTGGCGCACCCTGTAAACTTTACTTATCAGTCAAAAGATCAGCCAAAGTTGGAAGACTGTATTGAATACTTGCGTGGTAGCTATAGTTTAATTCTGCTCTGCTCTGTTTAATTACCGCATATTTTTTTAACAATATAACTTAGCAAGCACTGAACGCTCTCTAATACGCAAAATGTATTCACACACAAAACTGTAAGCGGTAGATTAATCTAAACCATCGTTTATTTAAATCGTGAGTTTGAAACATGGAGAAGGCAACGTAGGTTTCCTAAGTTCCTACTATATGCTTACTTTTTTTTATACTTTATTGCACAGAATAACACATTTTACAATTGAAAGTGGACAACACATGAAAAAGGCGAGCTTATCTCTATTAAGAGATTTCTTCCAGCAAACCTAGGATGGACAGGAAATAATTTAACAACAGGTAGACCCATGTGCACAACATTAAATAAGATAAAACAATAAACTACTTAACAATACGTACATAAATACCAGACTTATAGATATAAATATGTTAAGCAAATATACCTAAATAAAAGTACTTAAATTTAATACGGTAGAGAAAGATAGTGTTCTTTCAACCGACTTTTAAATATGTTGAGTGACGGACTGTCTCTAATAGCGTTAGGGAGTTTGTTACTTCATAAGTTGAGATTTTGAACTTGCTAAGTGGCCACGGTCTACAATTTGCTGTTCGACTCTTGTTCAGCACAAGATGAGATAATGCTGATCTATTAGTTCTTATACCAAATTAACACTAAAAATTTACTTGTTTATTTACTTGTTTATTGATTTGTTTAGTACCTAACCATCGTTCTTAAAACTGCTGTATTGAATTGTGTATTTCAGTACCTTCTAATGGGGGATTTAAAAAAAAACAACTTCAGTAGTTCCAAATTCGTCACTAGATGTCGTAGGCCAGACATGAGTGAAGAAAAGTTGCCAGTCCAAATAATAACAACCGAAGAACGTAATCTGTGGTCGTGTAATGAACATACATGTGGAACGCGATGCAAATATTACTGATAAGTACTAAGACTTGTTCGCAAAACGGTTAACGGACGGAATATGACAAGAACGTTGATTGACACGCCGCCGCGCCGTTTTGCTCTATTGTAGACACACACGGCAGACATTGTATGGGCTGCGTTCAAGAGTCAAATCTATCGGTCAAAAATTACTTACCCTGTGACGACAACAGACTGTGTCATATGAATTCATGACTATATAAAGCCATCTGTCAGCAGCTTTCAGAACTATTTTTAGCTGTCAGAAAATCGCCTATTGGCGTAACATTTTATAATTTCACTTGCATACTGTAAGGTTTACCTGAATAAATAAAATAAATAAATAAATACAATCATTTGTGAATTCTACTTTTACATTTCCAAAACCAATTTCAATAAAACATATAATTGCTTACTAAAACTAAGTAAAGCAAATTGTAAGATTAATGTAATCCTCTCCCCACATAATATGTTCTGTTATTCATTCATGCTACAAGTTTTAAGAGGCCCCACAGCCTGTAAACATCTTGTTAATTTACATGTACTAGCTATAACCTAGGATTAACTTACACTGGGTTGTACCATTCCTACTATGAGTAAATAAAGATCTTTGAAAAGAAAGAAGAATAAAACATCGCAGTGAAGTCGACTACCAATTAAAAGAAACCGCAATAAAAATCTTCTCATCGTCCGTCGTCGGTTTGAGCTCTAGAGTTAGAGCAGGCTCCAATGAAATGTTCGTTTGCAAAAATAGCAGACCGCGAAATGTTTTGTGATTCGTCTACCTGATACCCTCGACATTATAAAAAGCCATGTTGCCAACCAGTTTTGTAGTTCCCCTCTCCCAGCCCCCCTCCCTCACAAGTTTTTGTATGGGATTTGAATTTTTTTTTTTCTGAAACCTATCGTGTGTGGTATCAAATGAAAGGACTTTATGAGCCGGTTTTAAAAATATACTACATCATTACCTTCCGGCCCTCACCCTCGGGGACTTGTGTGTTCATCTGAAAACCTCAAAGAATAACTTTGCAAATTTTTAAAACTACACGAATTATTTGGTCTGAATTCCTTAATTTTCCTTTGCTATAGTACCTATACCGACCGATGCATCGCAAATTCTGAGCACACCTTCCATTTCACGCAGCAAGGAGCCGGCGAGCACCATTCCTTTCCACGGGACCGCTCGGGACACGGGACCGCTCGGGACACGGGACCGCTCGACCGTAGTATCGGAACGTTAAATGCTCTCTGTATTCTAATAATTTTGAAGTAAAACCGGTACTGCCTTTTTCCGAACACAACATATCACTTTTATTTTCAGAAATGAGATCTCCGAAGTAAAGGGGAAATTGTGAATTGTGATGTGATTCAAAACGCATTTTTTGCTGAGAGGTGTTGTTGGAAAAATTATATAGGGCAGTCAGCTGGGTAATCAAATTAAATTAACATTTAAATTTAATAGCGAAACCGTTCCTAAATATAACTATCCCTGTTCCCATAACCGTTCCCGTAATGTGGAGATACCACGTCGCGAATTTCAAAAATGGCGAAAAATTACGCGCGAAAAATAAATTGTATTATTTTTTTCCTAACAACTGATCTGATGATCTGATGATGAGTGTGAGATATCAACCGGAAGCTAGTTTCATTGGCTATTCTCGGCAGTGTTGCCTGCCGGACGGGAGCTGAGCTCACTGTTGGAAGGTTTCTTTACGCGAGTCAACGGTATTTTTTTTTGTTAGCTGTCATCCATCGTACTACTATTTAGTAATCTGTGGTACTGCGGGTGTCTCTAAGGTAGTCTAAGGGCTATTAACGACGGCGGTAAAAATTACCTCAAAGTAATCAAGACATACTGAAAATCATCTACTGACTGCCAACAGACCACTTTAAATTCTACTACATATTGTCCTAACACTGCGGGTACATACTAATCACTTTCAAGTTACATCCTATCCCAATGCGCCCGGCTAATCCAATTTCGATAAGAATTTTGTATAGGACACTTGAGATCACTTGCTCCACTTAATATTACGAGTCGAGTGTCTCAAGTTAAACCAATTCAAGTGATCTAAAGAAAAAATAAATTGGCAGACAGGTCCCTTGAGGGCGATGCCCCACTACTTGTCGATACTTGTATCAAGGTTGAAGAACTGACAGAGAGTGAAATAAGGCTTAAGTTGAACCCACGCGGGTATTTTTTGAAGTTTTGCCCACCTGGAAGTGGCTAGTCATAAAATGGGCATATAATATATATAGAGGTATATTTATATAAAAAAAAAAAACTGAAAACGGATCATACCTGTGACAGTGCACCATCAGTGAACAGTTTTAAAACCGGCCAAGTGCGAGTCGGACTCACGCACGAAGGGTTCCGTGCCATTATCTATAAAAAACGCGTGTAGCACCGTACACGTGTTAGAAGTAAAACTTCTGTAGCTAGATCATTAAGTGGTACCTATACTATACACCTATACCTACCTATACTAAAAGAGATTTAAATTTCCAATTTTGAGATCCAATCTCTGCTTCAAGTTACTTTTAAGTTTCAGACGTCCGATTATTTGAAATTATTTTATACTTGTACTTACTTTTAATACGTCATGTCATTTATTTCCCACCATTCCTTATCTACAATTTGTCGCGCTCGTGGTGATATACTTAACTCATTCAATAGTGTCACTACTATTTGCATCTCGCTCAGATTATATACCATCTGACGTCACGTCTTTAAGCCGTCTCGCTCAAATGTATGCATTGCTTTGCTTGTCTCTGTGCCCAGTCCCTTTATTTAATTGATACGTAATTGTACGTATTTTCAACTATTCCAAGTTAATGTGTACCTGCGGGGCTACCATAAGGCTTGCCACTCACCTCAGTCGCGCAGATAAATGACAAAGAAGATGGCTAAATCAATATATGGACGACTGCCCCAGACATGTACAAAGACTTCTCAACAGCCAATAGCATTTAAATATTCATTCATAAATTTAATTTACTGCGTCTGTATTTAGTTTGTAGAACTTGAAGAAAAAAATTATTAAATATAGGTAAATAAGAGTTGTTACTCAATACTCCGTGATTCCAATATGATTCCGTGACCTTTGCCGTCGCTAGAAATAAGCACCATTTTGCAATAACCTGCAACATAACGCCATCTAGCCACTCCTCTGGAAACCTCCTGTTTTCAACAGTTTTGCTAGTTGGCAATTATGTTGCATGTTATTTTTAACGATGGCAAAAGTCACTAATCAATGGCGGAATCATAGAGTATGAAGTGACAACTCTTAATTATTTAATCATTTCCTTCAAGTTCTACAAACTAACTAAAGACGCAGTAATTTATGAGAGAATATTTAAATGCTATTAATTGGCTGTTGAGAAGTCTTTGTACATGTCTGGGGCAGTCATTTTGCCAAATTGCCAACTCCTTTCGCGTCTCAATGATGTTTCTCCATAAAATAGCGCGCATTCATTATGATATGACATTAAATTGTGACAAAATGCGTGGCTGGGGTGACTGGCGTGCCTTATGCTACCCCCGCTAACCTATACATACCTACTTTGCTAGGATTATTTAGGGTTACTTCATCGCGAAGCGATGACGTAACTCTTATTTAATTTTATTCTTGACATTCTCTTAGTCCGCCATACGACATACCTCGATTTTGATATTTTACTTCAACATTATTGACTGGCATGAAGCATTAACTTTAAAATTACAAAAGCTTATTATAATCAAAATCGTATAATTTCAACAGTTATAACAACAATTCAACTTTAAAATATGTATTACAAAAATTACATACAAACAAATAAGCGAAACAATAAGCCATTAAACTTATGGCTCTGTAAGCTGTAGACCTCGCTTTGGCCGTTTACTACAGATAAACATTAAATAGGTAGGTATAACACATACTTAGTAGCTAAACTGCTAATTTGTGACTTGAACTGCACTATATAATAAAAAGTGGCTTTAGAACAGTTCTAGGTACCTACTTATTGTTTTCAAGAAGTCTTAATGCAGCCATCCATCACATCGGAATTTGCTTGAAAACTAAATATCACATTTGGATGATTCTAAGTGACTTTATGCGATTACTAGCTGCCCGTTGCGCGACTACGCAGCGCGTTTTAGGTACCTATTCCATAGTTACCGGCCACAAAACGATTCGTTCATCATTTTAGAAATCCATATCGACCCGTATGTGACATTGATGAAACTCTTTTCTTACAAACTGTATGGATCGCATCGCACAGCTGTCAAACATAAGTTCCGGTTCCAACAAAGAGGTTGAACGAAGTAGTTTTTGGTCACGTCACTGGTTTTGTTTGCCCCAGCCGGCGGCGGCGGCGGCTGCGGCGCCATCTTGGCCATACCGGAAATCAAGAACTCGTGGAAGAATGCTTAAAATAATTTTTATTTGTTAACGTTTCATCAGGTTTTTCTCTCACTAATTAACATTCTTTATTGTACGAATGTATTATTATCTTATCTGATTAGTTAAAAACCGTATTGAAAATAGTTGCGGTTTTAAAAGTCTTCAGCCGACCCTGACGTCACCGATTCCAATTTCCGTTACATTTCTTAGCCACTCGTGATAGCACCCGGCTAGTAGCAAGTGAAAAGCAAATATATGAATAACCCACAGTTGAGAGGTTAAATAAATTTTACCCCCGTGCCCCAAGAAGTTTTACTTCAAAAAAAAATTGTTGTATGGGAGCCCCCCTTTCATATTAATTTAATTTAAATTTAATTATTTGTTTTTTAACTAAATAATATACTCAATATATTGTGAACATTTTAAGCGTGTACCTGATACCATTATCAATATCGAGCAAAAATGAGCAAAAAAAAACACGTTTGTTGTATGGGAGTCCTCCTTGTTGAATTTCTTTTGTTTTTTAGTAGGTATTTGTTGTTATAGCGGCAAAACAAATACATCATTTGTGAAAATTTCAACTGTCTAGCTACCACGGTTCATGAGATACAGCCTGGTGACAGACGGATGGACGGACGGACGGACAGCGAAGTCTCAGTAATAGGGTCCCGTTTGGCACCCTTCGGGTACGGAACCCTAAAAATTAAATAAAGGGGTCAAGCGGGACCTGAAATATCTACAATATCTGCCCGACTGCGTCCGCTGAGGGCTAAGTATTAATATCTCAATAACGTTAGACACTCGCACGTTTGATAATACTCAGTCGAAATATTGGGTAAGTATTAGTATTAGTATTTTTCCTTCTCTGTATTTTTGTGACGTGATTATTTAGGTGTCATATTAGCCATGGCTAGATAGCCGCAATTTTCGGAAGAACGCTTAGAGCCATCGAATGGCCGAACTCGCAGCATTTATCTGTCAACATGCTAAAACCCAACCACAAAACCGACTCTAACGCGAATGATACAGGAATAAAATCTCAAATCCGATCGTTTCCGAATCCTGCAAGTGCAGCGGTGGTTTTAATAAAACCCGGCTGGTGCCTTCGCTGCTTGCGACAGGGCTGATTTAGTCGCACTCTCGGACAAAGAAAACGTACTGCCTTTATTTTATTGTCGCACTAGGGCGGTTGTGTGTTTTGGTGGCGTTGACTGCGCTGCTAATTTAAAGCTGTTTGATTACGCGGTTGTTGGGATCTTCTGGGTACCAAGATATATAGTCTGCAGGTATGTCAACATCGATCCAGATCCTTTGAATTTAACGGTTAAAAGGTATTTCTCCGATCAAAAAAACAACGCAGCTGTCCGCAAATAAATCTATCCTTTACATGACAGAGCTAGAGTATACCTGTATCTCGACTTGAGCCAACAAACAGAAAATAATATTTGCCGTACAGAAATGTCTCTGCTCTGAACAAAAGTTATCACAATGTTCAGGAGACAACACTCGCGACAACTTTCTTATTGTAGTTGACATGAAGATTTACTTAACAGAAGTTCAAACTTAGTAAGCATCTCTATTGTGCTAGCTATGATGGAAAACACTGACAGATGGTACGAGTACTGCAGGAAATCATCTGGCTATCCACTGTGTGGCTGGGTAGACATAGATACTATCGTCGAGTAAGGGGAGGGAGGGGTGGGTATTGGATAAAGCCGGTTAAAGTGACTTAATTATACATGCTACAGGCCAAACTACATAGTTTAGCCGGTGCGGTTTGTGCTAGGGCACGTCTGTGCCTCTTCTATCCCGTATGGGAAAAGAGGTGACGTGACAATTTGTTATCTATCTCATGATCTTGAATGGATATTTGTAAAATTGAAAATGTGCATACAATGTATGACCGTTCCGCGTCAGCGTGTCTCTATTGTAAATTAAAAAATCGTTGGATTCCGCTGAAAACTAAAATGCAATCTTTGAAAGCAAAAAGCTATGAAATATCCCACGCTCGGTTAAATTGACCTCATATTTCAACGGGTTACTGTTATTAAAACTTTGGTAGAGTAGCATGCATTCGTAAAATTCATATGCGATTTAGATTCAGATTTGGACAATGGACCGGTTAATCCCTTGAGTGGCCTTTATTAAATCTCACCTTTGTTTTTCTCTATCTAGAGAAGTGTCTTCTACAGAATATAAAACAAAGACGCCTTTCAACGTCAAGATTCCAAGAACAAAGCGGTAAATTATACCTTTTACCTCAACTAATATCAAAACCTCAAACAATCGGTGCTACTAAAAAGTATACAGCCAAGGCACTCAAAGTGACCGCTATCTTACTTATAAGGACACGAATAATGGATGCGAATAATCGAATATATACCATTTCGGAAAAAAAAACAACCAGTATTGCTTGACCTTTCTCTCTTGCCCTTCCACCTTCAGGTTTCAGACAAAGCACCTCCTCCTCATGCAACTAGACAGGTACGTCAAATTGGACACGTCTCTCGCGTCTTCGCCTTTTAGAGAAAAGGGTCTAAAGTGAATAAAACTCACTTATTGACGCGACTGTTTCGCTCAAAAGGCAGGCCCCTCTTGAATGAAACAAGATTATTTTGCGCAATAGACTTGGGGTCGAGTGGTTCATTCAATTTTCGCTATTCTATTGAAGGAAGTTCGGTAGGCTTTAAAGGGTAAATAAAGATATGAATAAGCCCCGGCGATAGTAAATTGCCTAGTCATTCCTCAACTCCTCACTAACACCGCGCTGGCTCGTAGGAAGCGATTTCAGGCCATATTTTCGTGGCAATGTGTTTGTTAACTTGGGCGTAGGCACGTAGGTAATTACTTCTGAGCAGAAGACGACAAAGTAATGCATTTGTGTAGTGTCCATTAGCATTCAGTAATCTGCCCTGTTATGTATATAAGTATTAATAACGTATGTAAAGTTTCCCAAAGAAAATCGACGGACGATATCATTAGGCCGACGACTTAGAATAAAGATTCGCGCGTTAGAGAAGGGGTATATGACCAGTAATGGGGACCTAAATGTAGACTGAGCTGTGATGTGTGTGAAAGATGTGGCTCCAGACACATTCTCAGATTCAACCGCAACCTCATCAAAATACTAGAAATACGTAATTTCCGAATCGAACCTTGCGAAATCGACACCGCTCCAGAGTGGAGCTTTTAATTACTTTAGCACTTTGAGTTGCGGGGGAATGGGCCAATTCATTCTGCTTTAATTAGAAAAACTTATTTTATGGACGGCGAAAGTCTCAACTTTGTGATTGTATTCACTTTTTGCTACCGACCTCTTTGCAATTGGATATCGATTAGGATCCATTGGATGAGAATAAACAACGAAGTCTTTAAAATATTATTAACACTTGATTATTTTTACACCTTTTAAATTTATTTGTGTGTAGAATTTAAGTATGGTCAATTTCTTAATTGCCTCGATAAGCATGTCTAATACTATCTAGCTAGATCACTGAAGTTTGTCTATAATTGCCCTAAGAATGCCCTTTTTAACTTCCTTTTTACGCCCTATACTGTAAGAATATGTCCATCTGCCGCTCCATAGAAAAAGTACCATAAAGCTTAGTTAACCCCGACATAAAAGAAAAAGTGCGGGATAAAAAATATTCTAAGATAAAAACTCTGCAGAGGAACTATGACGAAGCACCCCATAATAATCTGCCTACTAAATCATACCATGAAATATCTAACGCTACTCAAACTGATCTCTTCCTGTGGTCTTATCGTGGAGGCTTTAAGAGTTCATTTTGAACATTCGACATGACCATTGCCCACTTCACAGTCAAAGAGAGTTTCGTATAAGGATGTGGCTTAAGCAAGAAAGAATAATAAATTACATGCATGCCGATGATGTATAATTGTATATGTATACGACGAGCTATGTACAGTACAAACCTATCTATCTATCTGGTATTTGTTTCATACCGACTTCACAAAAGGAGGAGGTTCGTCAGGATATTCTTTTATGTATGTTCCCTGATTGCGCCTAGACGGATGGACCGATTTGGAAAATTATTTTTTTGTTTGAAATGGCTTACCTTCCCTCGGTACCATTGACACCAGGTCAGGATCTGATGATGGGATCCTGGAGAAATCGAGGGAAGTCTTCAAATATTATAGGCAGAACTATAGTGATTTTTGTGTTTTTCATAATAACTCGTGCATTTACTCATGGTTATCATAATATTGTGATGCGAAACTAATGATGATGACCACACATGGCCACCAGAACTGCTCAATACTAAATACAAATACAATCATCTACTATGCGTGGCTGACGGGCAACGCATAGCCTAAACCAGTGCACCGAGAGCCATGCAACTTTGTACAGGGGTTCCTTATGTATCTTAGGATAGCACTGAGAGAAACTAATTCCCTAAGGTGGGGGGGGGATTACAGTTTGTATTAGGTGACAGAGGCGCAGTATTGTGCCTACGCTTAGTCAGTTTCAAATTTTCGATTGCCTATTTTAGCTACAGGTGTCGGAAAATATGTTGATGTGAATAGTTTCGCACAATGTACCGACTGCAATAAAGTTGATTGATGAACGAATGAATGAATTATAATAAATAACAGCAAAAACCACGCACACATTAAACTAATAAAATATCCATAGTAGAATCTTTACAGTAAGTCATCCTTACATCAGCTGAAGTCAAAAATTTAGGACGCCATTATTTTTATTCCAATGTTCGAAAATTCAGCCCAACCAATAAGAATAATCGGCCAAGTACGAGTCGGACTCTCAAGCGGAGGGTTCCGCACCATTATACCTAAAAAGTAAATCAATTATCCATCAGATGAATTTTCATCTCATTCATCTAAATTAATGACAAAACTGTCGGACAAACCATTTATTGTTGTGTTGTGTGGCTTGGAGTCACACAACGCATTCAAATTATTAAAAAAAAAAAAAACAATTTTCTGTTGAGTTTGCTATCGCTACAAAATAGAACATAGTTTTCAAAAATCCGCTGTCATTTACGTCTCGTTTTCACCAATTAATATAGCGTCTAAAATAGCATGTGCAAACAATTTAGCATATTCCATGGAGTATGTTATCAAAATATAGCCGTTATGACCACAACTAACTGTATCGGGCGGGACGGGTCCATTCGGGACACTAATCAACGTTGCAGCGAGCGAGCGTCACATCATCATGACGACGCCAACTTCAATGTTTTATTAGTTTATTACGCTTGTGGTTTAAACATAAGTTACTCTATTGTTTAAACTACATGATACTCCTAAAAATTAAAGCTAAAATAAAATTCATGTAAGTACATTAATTTTACTTTAGCTTAATGCAAATGCCACAAAGAGGTCCGCCGACTTGATACTTACACGTGGCTATTTACGTATATTAAGGTTTATGGTTTAATGACGTTTATTATCACTCAAGACACAGGTCACTTACGTGATAACATAGTTAAAAGCACATTGTAATGTCCGTCGTCGACATAATGGAATTACAATCTGGGTGAAAGAGTATTAGGACTTTACCCTCATTTCTGGAGCGCGGAATAAATAACAGGGAATTGTTTCTGAAGCCACGCGATGAAAGTAAATAAAAGGCATAATAAGCCTTGCTCACATTTTGCGCCAATTTGTTACAAATCGAATCTTTTTTGACTGAAACGTAGGTTCGTAATGTCAGCAGCCCCTTACAGGCTGAAGGCTCAGATACACTGGGGGCAAGTATACCCCCAACATGTCATGACGCTGCACGTTGCGCAGTTTTACGAAAAATTACTAGCCCCGAGACATAATATGACGCGCAACATGTTTCACTGCAACCCTAATAAAATGATAAGACTTAATGAATTAATCGTAACTACACAATATATCTTCACGACTTTACCCAAACGGGGTGGCAGAGGCATAAGCTAAATAATGCCGTATTGTGCTTTGCGGTACTGTAAAAACTACACAGGAAAGACACAAAAAAGCCAAGGAATATGTTTTCATACATAAGTACCCTGTATTATTATTACTCAAAGATAACACACGACATTTTTTGTAAAATTAACTACATTACATTTTGGCCTGAGTGGGTCAGCTGATTTGTATGGAGAAGTGAAAAATGTTATTGTTACCTTGTCTGTATCTTTTTGTGTTTTGTCTTTTATGTGCAATAAATATATATCTACCTTTACGAAATAAAGTTGCTCTGATTGAAATTGTTTTCATTGTTAAAGTCACTCAGAATGATGTGATGACCCTTTACAACCTCTTAAAATATATAGCTAGGGGTTTCACAATCACCCTGTAAATAATATTTAAGTTTATATCATCTCTCTCATCTGACAAAAAATCTAGTTTCATATGACCAAAAACAGATATCCTATACAGAATGTCGTTATTCGATGGAATATCGACATGTAAAAATACTAAATCACTATTTGATGAGCTCTCCGATTCACATTAGGGAGGAACCAGGGCTCGAAAGCTACAGAAGTGAGAAGAGCTCTTTATTTTGCACTCATGTTGCAATTTTCAACGTGTTAACACAAGCTCCGGGTGTCTTATGAATTCCTTGTGTCTGTGATTCCAGGAATTTTTAATATAAGTCGGTAGTCTTTTTATCGGCGACTATTTGGCATATTATTGATAAACGCACAATTGAGCCTGCGTTTATTAGGTATTTAAATAAATCCTATAATATTATTATTTTCCAACTATAGGCAAACTGCCAACGACGCTTATCGGCGCCCCAGTCCGCGCAGGTAGTCGGGGCAGGAGTCTCTATAGTATAGAGTCTATAATTTGTGCCGAATCAGCGCCGACCAGCGCCGATAAGCCGATACGTGCCGACCTGCGCTGGTAGGCTATTTTGTATTTTGCGTGCTACGGCTACGCAGAGCGACTGCGGCAGTCAGCTTCTGCCTGCTTCCTTTATGTAGCTGATGCCTGCGCCGATAAGCGCTGGCAGTCGGCGCTGGTAGCAAGCGTTCTACCTGAGTACGCCCTTAGGCTCGTTTAAAGCTTTAAACAATTCAAAAGTTCGAAAATCGGACATCCAAAAATCGATCTTCGATTAAATCGATTCGGATGTAATTCCCTACAATGTCAGTCGATGGGCGTTTTTAATTTTGTTTTAAATTCCTTTTAGCCGTTCAGGCTGTAGCAGGGAACTACATACATATCCACATACATACATTCATACATACATACACTCGAAAAACATAACCCTCCCTTCTGAAGGCAGTCGTGTAAAAAGGCGAACATGCCACAAAATAAAATTCGCACAAAAGGCCATGGAGCGTGCCATGTTAGGCATCAAACTTCGATTCGGATCGTATTCGAAATACAGAAAGAAGACGTCGCACTAAGGTCGCCGAGACGTCGGCAAGCGAAACACGAGACTGAAGTGGGGGTGGGCAGGACACTTGGCATGGAGGAACGACGGAAGGTGGACCAAAGCGGTAGCGGAGTGGCTACCCAGAACCGCAAAACGCCAGGTAGGCAGACCACCAGCCAGATGGACGGATGAGATCACCGCCATAATAGTCGGTAGGCAGCCTAGGGATGCGGGTGGCACAGGACCAGAGCGGATGGCGTGGTAGAGAAGAGGCCTATACCCAGCAGTGGTAGGTGTGGGCTGATTGATGGTGATGATAAATTATGGTTAATTCACCATACGTTTTTTAATTTACTCATAGGATAGGTTCTAGAAGCTATTTCCGTTGCGTAATTCGTGCGTCACGTGCTGATTATACTATACACTGCTGCTGATGTATAAAATATACCTTTTACATATTCGAGAGACGAGGTTAAACGACGACCTGAATTTGAACTTTGACCATCGATTTGAACAGCAGAAGATGCGAGTTATCAAAGAAAATATATGATACAGGTATATGTATAAGATCGAATTTTACCAACGAAAGTGTAACTTTTACTCGAGAGTATCTTCTACTTTACACCAGATCAGATCAGCTCATTTTGAATTGTCATTGTCATATAAATTATCCCCGGGACTGTCATTCTTGTATAACTTTTTTTTGTAAAATCCAGCCTAAATGTGCCTAACTGAATGTGTAAATGACGCTTATGTTTGAAATTCCAACCGAAACTGAAGAATAAACTCTCGACATAAAGTCATAGGTATACGCGGTACGCGCAATGGCGAGGCATAAATCATCAGTTTTATATCGAGCAAGTGACAGGTTTGGGGTTTTTGTGACACAATCCTGTCAAGTCCAATAGCGATGGCCGGTGAAAACTAATTGCAGGTGGCGCTAGCTCTTTAGTACTTCTTCCTTCAAAACTGACAACTCGATATCAATCATAGGGATGCTCGTTCTTTGCATTCGAATCAAATCTTTCAAGATTGAATTTATCTGGCAAAGATTGAAAGAATCTGTTCGTATTAAAAAGATAGGATTACTTCAGGGAAATGAAATTCTATCTACGCGCCCAAATTGGTCTGGGTTAGGCTCGTTTTAAGCTTAAACAATTCAAAAAGTTCGAAAATCAGGCATCCAAAAAACGATCTTCGATTAAATCGATTCGGATGTAGGTAATTCCCTACAATGTCAGTCAATGGGCTTTTTAATTTATTTTTCCAGTATAAAAGAGATCCATACATTTCTATCATTTTGCTTACCCGGAAGTTCTGAAGATCGATACTCCGGGGTAGCAAAATTTATAGGAATGTATTTTATGTATTTTCTCTGCTTTACGTAGGTTCCACGAAATAATTCAGACATAACCTTGTTCTATACTTTGAAACTAAATTTTAACGACGTAACGCCTTCAGCCATTGTTTTGACAACTTTATATCTTTGGTAAAGCTATGAATTCCAATTTCTGAGCAACTAATTACACAGCAACGCGGCATTATTGCTTATTTTGTTAAAAATGTTTAATTTTTCTTACTAAATCTGTTTGTTATGGGTACAAGTGATACTAGCGCCACTTTGACGGTTGCCAACCCCATAGATACAAACTACCAATATCCCTCCCATATCCATGTACATCTTACTATATTCACCGCTATGTATATCCGATTTGGATGAGGTCTTATTCAAATGCGTTAAAAGCGTACAGGGGATCTATTTATCGTCTCGTTTCAATGCCATTAGAAGGAAAACTGGGGTAGGTTTAAGGCTAGGCTGGTATAGGTATATAGAATTAATTAATTTATGCTAGGTGTGTAGGGGGCTGCGACCGCGTGAATTTCCCATACAAACGTAATACAAAAATGATTTGAATTTGAGAACTAGTTCAAAGCATTTAGACTGTCAATCGGATTTATACACTGTCTACGCAGGTTCCTGTTCGTATACCAAGGTTCTTATTCAAATTACTTCAAAATATTTTTAAATTGGTTGAAGAGGAATCCTGGTACCTATACAGAACAGGAACCTGCGTAAACAGTGTATAAATCCGATTAACAGTCTAAATGCTTTGAACTAGTTCTCAAATTCAAATCATTTTTGTATTACGTTTGTATGGGAAATCCACGCGGTCGCAGCCCCCATAAAGTAATAATGTAAGTAGTTTGTAAAGTAGGTTCTTCTTCCCCCAACAAATAGTTTGATTAATAAATACTAGTAGTACCTACTTATAGTTTCACCGGTGCTGGTGATGTCTACGAGTTTTGCTGTTCGTAACGAAGTGTACCCATACAAACTATGACGCTCGAGGAGGCAATGCAAGCAATTATCAAACAATGCATACGAAAAATCCATAACAAAAAACCTAGAGCTGGATATAAAAAGATTCAATAACGGCGCACCAATTGTCTTTTCACAAAATTGGATTGCAACGGGATGATGGAAAACCTGATATCCGTAACCGGATTTTCCCAGAGAGAGGAGTGATGGCATTTTTTTCTTCCTTTTTAGGGTTCCGTAGAGAATCAAGAAACCCTTATAGTTTTGGTCTGTCCGTCTGTCCGGCTGTCCGTCCGTCCGTAAGTCAAAGCAACTTTTTTTTTCGAAACTATTAGGACTTCACAGTTGAAACTTGGTATGTAAGTAGATGTACTCAGCAATCCACCTGTCTCAACCCTATTTGGTTTGCCGGAAAAGATCTCTTATTAGAGATAAGCTCGCCTTTGTCACCTTTTCTATGTTTTTATTGTCCTATGTAACTGTTTGTGTGCAATAGAGAAATTATGAATTATGAATTATGATTTCTGTGAACCCCTAAAATTTTTGAAGTAAAACTTCTTGGGGCACGGGGGTAAAATTTATTTAACCTCTCAACTGTGGGTTATTCATATATTTGCTTTTCAATTGATACTAGCCGGGTGCTATCACGAGTGGCTAAGAAATGTAACGGAAATTGGAATCGGTGACGTCAGGGTCGGCTGAAGACTTTTAAAACCGCAACTATTTTCAATACGGTTTTTAACTAATCAGATAAGATAATAATACATTCGTACAATAAAGAATGTTAATTAGTGAGAGAAAAACCTGATGAAAGTTAACAAATAAAAATTATTTTAAGCATTCTTCCACGAGTTCTTGATTTCCGGTATGGCCAAGATGGCGCCGCCGCCGCCGCCGCCGCTGGCTGGGATAAACAAAACCAGTGACGTGACCAAAAACTACTTCGTTCAACCTCTTTGTTGGAACCGGAACTTATGTTTGACAGCTGTGCGATGCGATCCATACAGTTTGTAAGAAAAGAGTTTCATCAATGTCACACGGGTCGATATGGATTTCTAAAACAAGCAAAGCAATGCATACATTTGAGCGAGACGGCTTAAAGACGTGACGTCAGATGGTATATAATCTGAGCGAGATGCAAATAGTAGTGACACTATTGAATGAGTTAAGTATATCACCACGAGCGCGACAAATTGTAGATAAGGAATGGTGGGAAATAAATGACATGACGTATTAAAAGTAAGTACAAGTATAAAATAATTTCAAATAATCGGACGTCTGAAACTTAAAAGTAACTTGAAGCAGAGATTGGATCTCAAAATTGGAAATTTAAATCTCTTTTAGTATAGGTAGGTATAGGTGTATAGTATAGGTACCACTTAATGATCTAGCTACAGAAGTTTTACTTCTAACACGTGTACGGTGCTACACGCGTATCTTTTTATACAAAAAAACGCGTGACGCTATGTTATGTATGATATTATGGTAAAGGGGTGCTTCCCATGCCCATAAATGGAACTGAAAACAAAAAAAAATATTTCATCAAACCTATAATATGTGTAGGGTGTCTACTGTCTATAGATGGTCTTTAAAAATGACGTTGAGGTTTCTGAAAACATTTGTCTCAAAGTAAATCGTTAAAGAGACAGACCCTTCCAAAGTGGATTGTTGTCCTCCCCCTCTCTACCTTCTAAAGTAAGAGAGTGAAAAATAAAAATAAATGTATGCTGTGTATCTCAATACACACTTTCAACGAAAATTGGTTTGAACAAAATTTTAAGCTATTTCTAAGGTATAAAACATTTATTCAAAACCCGCAAAGATAACTTTTTTATTTATTTACAAAGACTTATTAATCTGTGAAAAGACTATGAAAAACAAAGTAATAATTTGCTGGAAAAAAATATATTTAGTGATATTTGGGCTAGGCGTATCAGTGTCTTATGATGCTACTACGGAACCCTTCATGGGCGAGTCCCTCTCGCACTTGGTCACTTTTTTTTAAGCCCCTGGCCCTCCGTTGATCAAGAATGAAGTGATGGAATTATGAGTTGATGCGTTGTCCGGCAATCTGAGGGGGAAATAATTGACGTCGAACTCAAAACGGATTTGAATTAAATTTTAAAATCAGGCAACTTGTGCAAAATAATGTTACAGGGTTATCAAAAGCTGGCGCGTTCTATACATTACTACCGCGGTCTGTAATGGCGGCGTTGCTGGTGGCCGAAAGCGCAGCGTAGCGCAGCGTAGCGCAGCTCAAGGCCTATACAGCGCGGTCAGCATTGAAACCTTCGAGGGACAGGCTAGAATAAAGGCCGAGACCGAAGGTCGAGGCTTTTATAGCGCGGACATAATATACATAGACAGGGGATAGAGTGATCTTTTTTGCATTTGTTTAACGTGTCAATCGAAGCGCGATATTATAAGTATTTAACTTTTTACATTTTTAAACATACTGATAGTGAAATTGCATTAGTGTGAGTACTGAGAACATGCCAGCTCTAAATAGCTCCCGGGTTTGAATCCCGGCTGGGGACAAAAAAAACCCAGGTCTTGGATGTTTACATGTTTGTGATGTCGCTGTTTCTGGTCTCCACAACAGGATATCCTAGTGTGGGGCCAGGATCAATGTATGTGCCTGTATGTAAATGTTTATGTTTTAAATAACTTACCTGAATTATTGTGAACAAGCTTAATTCCTTGTTCTGAGGAATAAGCACGTGCCTATAAAAAGTTAAAAAGATGACCAAAGAGTTGAGTTCTGCTAATCTACTATGGTTTAAGCTCAGAAGAAGTCTCTAGTGGCTTTCGAGTATTGCCATATTTGGGAAATGCGTTCAAGCATAGAATGGCATTTCAAAGCAGGCGGTCGTAGTGTTGAATTCTGACATTTACATATAACTTGGTAGGTTTGTAAATGCGAACTAACGAATCATACTGACTCTTTTCCGATATATTTTCAGGCTTGTTTTTATAATCAGTTTAGTTGTGATGCCTCTATTCTAATCTCTAATCTAGAATTGGTCTATTAAAATATTATAGTCCATTAAAAAGGTTTGATTCTGCTAGGCTATAAGTAGTCCAGGAGTAAAACTATGATACTATTACAACTTTACAACCCTTAGTAAGAAACCGATCATGAAAATTCCAAAAGAAACTCAAAACAACGGCAAGACAACAAAAACCGTTTCACGCTAGCGCTGAAATTCCCAAACCGGCGCCATTTTGGAACCTAATTACTAAACTGTCATGGCGGCGAAGCGGGCCCACATTCTTGCGACGATCGCGCGCAAGATTTACACGAGATGCCGGAATACCAGCCGGCTGGCGATTGTGGTACTGAAGCGATTTAGAGCGAATCGCAGCTTCAGCAATCATGAATTTGTTGTGTATAAACTTATGTAAAACCGGTTTTGTAACTGGTGAAATGTTGCGGCAACTGTAGGGCACTGCCTATGTATGGGGAAAAGCGATATTGTATTCTGTAGCAATAGGTTTTTTAAACGTTGTAGAGTCAACATGGAAACAGTGGAATTCGTAGTGTTTGATCATATTAACCAAAAAGGACACCGGCAGTTCTCAATACTAACGAATATCTCGAGCGAATTTGTAACGTCTATTCACAAGAATAGTCATATGATGATAGATTTTTTATTCATGAGGTCGATACTGTAAGATTTTTTGTTGCTTGAGACCATTTTATAAAGTTATCGGGAAATATTTTCTAAGAAAAAACGCGCAGGCAAGGAAAAAATCAAACGAAACAATCAAATATAATGAACTGAAATAAGTACTACACAAAACGTTGGAAATGTTTGAAACAACCTTCATCTGATGGATTGACAAATAAAAAAGAAATCTACTCTGTGAAGTTAGAACCCCAGATCAATGAAACTTGTTGTTTAACTTCCTTCCTCCAAGCTCGGAACAATACCAAAGAAAGCCATTTCAATTTCCAATTAATACAATATATTTTAGGAGGCGATGTTATGTGTCCATATTACCATGAAAAATTGTACTGAAATAAATTATTTTCTTTGGTAAAGGTGGATTTCATAGACGCGTTAGTAATATAAGATATTAAACTGCCGGTGTCCTTTGGTACAAAGCAAGGTCTTATAGCACAACTAAAGGTAAAAATATGAAAACTGCAGATTTCTGTCATTCTGCAAAAAATTGTAATTTGGTTTACATGGATGATATCATACTTCGTTTTTTATGTAGAAACCTAATTATACCAGTAACGCTCTCCACGTATGATCGGAACCCTTGGCCCGCAAGTTCTACTCGCGTTTGACTCGCATTTCACGCCAACAAAATCATAAAGAATTCTAGCTAAGCACGTCATACTCAGAGGGTTTTCCTCGCCCGAGTAAACCTCGGCGACTCCAGGCATGTCATTGTAAAATTAATTTATTCCGCGTTAAACTTAATACGAAGGCAAACATCAAGACGTTTTGGTGTAGTGTTACTTAATTTATGATTTTCGAGGTCGATTATGTTTTGAACAGCTTTATTTGTCGTAAATTTGTGTGTGTGTGTGTGTAATGCGGGAAACATTATGCGAATGAATACTCTATTCACAAGTAAGTAAAGGATTTATCATTGGTAAATCCGTTAGCGTTGGAATGAAACTTTGGCGAATTAATAGCAGTAAGTATTATTGTATTTCTTCTAGTATTACGGGGTAAAAATCATGATACAGTACCTACCTAGCCAAACCAGAATTCGCTAGAAGTAGGGTAAAACCAATGATACAGCTCCTCATAAGGAAAACGTTCTAACCCTAAACCGGTAGAGATATACGGAGCACAACAACGAAATCATTTCACAACTGTATATTTCATTCCGAATTTCCGAGTAAGTACCAGGGTCGCAGAACGTAGGCAGGGATGTACGGAGGACCACTTGTGGAGCGGGAGTGATGCGATATGGCCTAATTGAAGGATTTTACAAAAACAGCGTAACTAACAAATTTGTTCATTTTTGGGGTTCCGATCCTTAGAAGGAAAAGGGGAACCCTTATAGGATCACTTTGTTGTCCGTCCGTTCGTCCATCCGTCTGTGTGTCAAGACAAGACCTTCTACATCAAGAACGCGTATAGACGTATCAATCAACGCGTATAGACGCATCACAGGGTTCCAGCTCCCACCTTCGAACTCCTAAGAACCAGCTCCAAGAAATCTACTTTCGAATAAAAAAAAAACATTCAGTCAAATCGGTTTACCCTTTTACGCTCCTAGTGCTGAGAGACAGACACAGACACACAGACAGAGTGACTGACACGTTAAACTTATGACACAATCCTTCGTCGGGTGGGGGTTAAAAACTGGGAAACATTACAGGGTGTAACAGAAGGGTGTAGTCATATTTCAGGGGGTTGTTAGGGAGACCATTTTGAACAACTTTTACTATGAAACCGATTTGATCAAAGCAACTTTATTTTTCATTGCTCCATACGTTTTGGTCCGGGGGCGGTCAGCTGAGTTGTATAGTGAACTGAAAATTGCTCAGAATTATGATAACAACCCTCTAAAATATGACTATACACCTTTCTGTTACACCCTGTATAAAACCAACTAAACGACAAGTTGTCAATAAATCTGTGTCATTTCACGAAAACCCTTGTTAGAATTTAGTTCTTACAAAGGTTTAGAGTTTAGTTCTCTAACATTACTATGCGTTAGGGAAGTTTTAGGACCTAAATACTTCTAGATTTTTCACCACATACAGACCAGACTAACACATACCTTCCCGTTTTTAACCCCCTTGTTACACCCGCCCTCCCCCTTCAGCGCAAACACGTTAACTAACAACATAAAGCGGCGCACAGCTATATTTTATTTAAGCTTGGGGCAGATAAAATTCCTGTTGACATAGCTCGTGTACAGAGCACTGCGCCGGAATTCCTGACTGAGGAGGCAGGTTCCCGTAGGTAGTAGTAATTAGGTGCCGGCCTTTTTACCGAGATTAAAAGTATTTACTTTTGTATCGTAAAAGTAAAAAAATCGGTCAAGTGCAGGTTGGGCTTGCACGGGAAGGGTTCCGTACCATCGTATAAGAAAACAAAAGTAGAACTACAAATCAAACAAATCATTTGGGTATTTTAAAAAGTCCGAACTGAGTTTCAATACCAGTCAGTCCCCACAGCGGATCCGACGTCACACCAATTACGCCACCGACGATAAAAATCAGTGGCACCGCGATAATTGCAATGTATTGATTATTTAGCGTAGTGTCATTATAACACGTCTGTTGAATGGAAATAAATACCCTATAATTAATAAAATCACCTGATGTAGCGGCAGCAAAACTACACATTCTGTAAATAACTTTCTACCCAGTTCATGTGATATAGCCGGACGAACGGACAGACGGACGAACAGAAAGCGGAGGCTTATGGCCAATTTCACCAACTATCCCTATCATTTAGGAGACAACTTATATTATTTCAGGGGCCACCTAGCTTGTTTCGATTTGACCTAAATTTAGGAAGCCGGCCTTGGAAGGAACAGCTGAAATAACCGGCCAAGTGCGAGTCAGACTCGCGCACGAAGGGTTCCGTACTATTATCTATAAAAAACGGCAAAAAAAAAACACGTTAGTTGTATGGGAGCCCCCCTTAATATTAAATTCCTTTTGTTTTTTAATATTTGTTGTTATAGCGGCAACAGAAATACATCATCTGTAAAAATTTCAACTGTCTAGCTACCACGGTTCATGAGATACAGCCTGGTGACAGACAGACAGACAGACGGACGGACGGACAGCGAAGTCTCAGTAAAAGGGTCCCTTTTGGCACCCTTCGGGTACGGAACCCTAAAAAACTGTTGGTGAAATCAGGCATTAGTATCCCGTTTAGAAACATTCGGGTAAGTACGGAACATTACTAAAAAAATTGGCTGTATGTAGAGATTTCACAGGCGTAATAAATAAGTTACGTTCTGGAATTTTCAGATGCACAAGAATGTTTGTAGAGAGCCTGCTAGTTTGCATTTTAATGTAAAATGGGAAAAGGCTGTTTGCAAACATTGCAAAGCAGAACAGCCTCGGCGGCAATGCCACAGAGATCATCTTCGTCTGTTTGGTTTAGAAGTTTATAAAATTGGACAAGTACGGATGAACGCAGTCTTTGCCAGGGGCAATTATATGATGAGTGACACCTTCGGGAGTAGAGTAAAAGGCTTGAGATGTGCGCAGATACTTAACTTTTTTATTATTAGAAATACTAGTTTATATATAAATCTGTTCTTTTGTATGAAAGCTCGCGAGTACACGATGTCCTGTCAAAAATAATTAGTTGCACCTGTCACCTATCACCGCACGCAAAAAGATCGTTGGACAGCTGTAACTACAGGATGTTTGGAGTATGGAGTGACAAAAATTTTTGGGGAGTATCAACTATTTTTTGACATCTCAATGCATTATGGGTTGAGCGGTTATCAGATGATTTCTATTGAGAATTGAAAAATAAAGTTGCTCTGATCAAATCCATTTGATAGTGAATGTTGTTCAGAACGATGTCTTTAGCTCCCCAAAATGTTTTCTCGCTCCATGCTCCAAGCACCCTGTATATTCGAAATATCAAATTCCTTGGTTATACAGATAAACGATATCTGAAGATTGAAAAATCGACCGCTAATTAATTAACCAAAATTACTTCGTTGTTTACATCGCCCAAATATGCTTATGGCGAAAGAAGGGCTTCCTCTACCCTTTCCCTAAGCAAATATCCCTATATCTATACAATACTTGGGTTTGAGTACTTGTGGCCCTAATTTAATTTCTTAGGTCGCTTGTTAGTTGTTCCCTACTAATAGGAAAAGTTGTTTTCAAGGGTCTTACAAACATGGGCGTCGAGATCATCACGGGTGTATGGAGTTTGCTTATGGAGGGAGTGTGGGTTTGTTTGTTGTGAAAGGGCTATCGCTTTCAATGTCCAAGTTGGCATGGAAGTCGGCGGTTGTAGGAAGGGAGGGCGATATGAGATTTTTATGATTAGCCTACGTATGACAACAAGTCAGTAAATTACTAGTCAAAGAGTTGATTTTAAATGTTTGAAATTAAAATTTAACAGCAACAAACGCAAAACGGCCAGCCGTACGGCTAACCGCAATCAAAAAATTATTTATAAGGTTATGCAAAATTAGAACGCTGATGTGGTCCGGTTCTGTCCACTAGATGTTGATGTAAGTATGTGGCAGTTAGGTATTAGAGATTACTAAATTTATGCTAAGTAAGCTGTGTGCAGGGCGTTGGCCTGTACAGCAACCGCAACTTTTATCCTATCCGCACTTTCTGTTAACCGCAACTGCAACCGCATCCTGCGACCAGCCGGACGGCTGACCGCATTCCGGCTAACCGCACAATGCGTATGAGCCCTAAAATTCGCGTCACGACTTTTTCCTTTCCCTATGCAACACCCTATTTTGGTCGCATCTTGCTACTCGATGACGTAGGGTTGCATACGGCTCGCTCTCCATGGTTTTCACATAACTAGAGTTAGAATGGACAGTTGCGCTATAGAACTTATGTCAAATTCGACCCTAGGATTGAGGATAGATATAGATAGGTTATTGAAACCGGACCTTAGTCTATTACGGGCTGGCAGAGCCACTGCTGCGTCCACATTTTTTATTGAAGTGTTTTGGCATTTGTGTTTGATTGAGCGTTATGTACGGAGTTTTTAACCGACTTCAAAAAAGGAGGGGGTTATCAATTCGGCTGATTGTTTTATTTTATCATTTTTTTGTGTTTGAATCTGGTACTATTTATGAAGCGATTCCAAAATGAGCATTAATAAATATTAACAATAATTAAAATTATGTAATGCATTCAATTGCGTATTTAACACGATTACAAATTTATTACAAAAATATAAACAATTAATAATCTGAGGACAACAGAATCATGCAATCATCTCACAGAACCTGCCACATTCATTATCATTTTCATTATACATCCAGACTTTACGGTGTTTATAGTCATCGTCACGAGATATATCCTGGCTGTTAGGATCGCATATTCGTTTACATTATGTAATACGTATGGACTTCACTGTCAGGAGACAGATTTTGTAGGCTCGTTTTCGGATCTGTAGACGACACCGTAAAACAAGCGGGGAGGACCAAGTAATAAGTCATGAAGTCGGTTTTTTAAGTTTCTAACTTGGCGAATTATGTAGGAAACTGTTCGTCACTTTCAAACTTCAACTGTTTCAGACTCATGCCTCAACCTATTATTGCAGTTACCACATATTTACCGAATAACCCGTAAATAAATTCAACTTCATTCGCGCACAATGGCTGTCCAGACATTGTGGAACAAGCCCTAAATCACGTTTCCAACTGAAATATGTGCAAAGCCGTGTGAGGGAGCCGGGAGCACGTGTGCCCTGTACGTGTACGAGCGGGAGGACGTGATAGGTCATGAAGTCAGTTTTTTAAGTTTTCTAACTTGGTGAATTATGTAGAGATTCAAACATTAGTAACTAAAATAACCTAAATGGCGTCACGCCTTTCCCTGTATCAGTGTAAGTATAAATAAACTTTTCACTCAACCGTCCGTCCAAAATCTTTGGCCCGCGAATTTTAACCTACCCACATAGAGATACATTTCAAAACTACGGAGATGGCGGGATGACCTCGACAAGTTTTTGCCGGGGTGACCGGAGGTGGCACAGACCAGGGAAGTGTAGTCGAAAGAGGGGGAGGCCTTTGCCCAGCAGTGGGACACTTTAATGGCTAAATAAAAAAATAAAAAAGAGAAAATAGAACAAAAGATCTGTGTCTCTTGTATACGTTGGACGAGCTAGTCGTTAAGACGCATATTGGAAATAGCTTTAGAGACCCTTCTTCTGATGTATAACTATTTCGCTAGTTTTGAAATATTTTACAGTTTATATTTTAGTATATTATCAATCCAGTTTGCTCATTGCTATGTTCAAGATATTTCTTTGTGAAGGACAGATGTAGGTAGGAAGGATGTAGTTAGTGAAGTGATAACCAGCATAACCGAGGTCTTTCCTTGATGACTGGTTCAGTACAAAATTCTAGTATCTATGCTAAACAGATAAAAAAATTAAACCAGTGGAACATTAATTCTAAAGCGGGCATATTCAATGTTTTCGCTATTCTCCCGCAGTACGATTCTGCCGAGTTGCGAGCCAAAACCTTAACAATGCAAAATTATTTAAGAATAGCTGCACGTCCGACGAGCATAAACGAACGCAAGTTTGGCGATACTCCAGTGTGCTTCTATTTGATTTTATTACTGGTACATTTCCATAGGCTCGTACCTACATCGAGCATTGATTAAAAACGTGGGATTGTGATCATTTTGGTCATCCGTCATGGCTAAATTAATTATGATGATTACAAAAAATAGTGCGCCGACTATTCAACTTGCAGCGTTTAATGGCGAAAAAAATCGGCCCATTGTAAAATTTATTATCAGCGACGGTAGGACACCGTTTCAAAACCATTGCAAGCCAGTCCTGAGCATAACGCTGAAAAAAGCTGCTTCTTTATCACACCGTTTCCCTGAAGCATTATCTTGTAAAATGCCATTTCCCTCAGCGCGAGGTCAATGTACGAAGGTATAAGCACTATTTTAATTTTATAGCCCCGACAGAACATCCGCGACCGTAAAACTAAAACTAAGAGCTGAAATTACTGTTGTATGCATTACTGTTACTATTTGAATACACAAAACGGCTTGAACTCGCGTTCAATATAAGCTTCGGCTTTCTTTTACAATTTCAATACCAATGACCTACAAAATAAGAGCAACGGGAAGAACAAAAGGTATAGCCGTGCCAGAATGGGGATGAAACGTATTTGGTACGCGAACTCGTAGAAATTGTGTAATTCTCTTCAGCATACCACTTGGTAAGTGTTCAGAGGGAAAGTTTTTGGACACGCACGCACGGTCGCCCTGTATAGTGTAAATGTACATACCGTCTCGTTACTCTTTTCCCGGGATGGTAGAGATCACAGAGACAGTGAAAAAAAATATATTCTTGGCTACAAATTATACTGAGCTGTAATAAGAATCTTGTAAGAATCAGTGCATCACAAAGTTTGTCCAATTTGGTGTTTCCACCACATCGCCTGTCAGAACTCCGCCCCGCCCTTGTTTGTGCGTATTTCGCTTTTTCCCTTCGGGTCCGCGTATAATTTCATCAAGACAAACATGCCGCTGGATAATCTACGCCCCTCGCGATACGCGCGTGATCTGAAAGCGGATCTGCTGTGGATTAGCATGGACAGTTTACAGCACCAGTTGTGTACCGAGCTCGGCGCGAATTTTTCGCGGGAATGATAGGGACAGAGCTAGACGCTATGTATAGCTCTGTCAATCACTCTTTTTCGCAATAAAACATGCGCTGCGCAAGAAATATTAGTGGCATCGAACTAAAATGTATGAAGTATGAAGTGACAGCTACCGGTAGGGCTTGACCTTCCAGTTCACATGTCCAAATGTCCAAATTGTTCGCTATGTGCTAAATAATGCGAGAATTAAAATGCACTTTGTGGCCTGCCAGCATTCAATATCCAAAATCGATCGTAAATCGTAAAATAGGTTTGCTGGTAGAAATCTCTTAATAGAGATAAGCTCGCCTTTGTCATGTGTTGTCCACTTTCAATTGTAAAATGTGTTATTTTGTGCATATTATTTATTATAAATAAATAAAATAGTGATAGTTTTCACAACACCAAACGTAACTGCGTCGATTCGACCAAACAAGCGTTACACATACATATGTACGCATATGTAAAGTTCCATAGGTTTCTAGTTTCCGAGACAATCGCTGTTTTGTGAAATGGTGAGAAAATGATTTTTGTGTTTATTTTTGCTCTTGCTCAGACTAAATAACTTTTGTTATAACATATTCTGGCTATAATAACACAATTCAAATAAAATTGGTATTTAAAGTTATATTTATATGCTGTTTTGCATGTTTTTATAATTAATCCAAAAGTTCAAAATGCTTTATCTCCGTAACTACTGATCTAAGGAACTCAATCCTTTATGATAGAGAAAGCTTATCTCGACGACGATCTCTGTGGCGCAGCGGTTGCGCATCTGCCTACCATGCGAGAGGTCCCGGGTTCGAATCCCGGCTGGGGACAAAAAAATACCCAGGTCTTGGATGTTTAATGTTTGTGATGTCGCTGTTTCTGGTTCCCACGACACAGGTTATCCTAGTGTGGGGCCAGAAGCAGTGTATGTATGTGTCTGTATGTAAATGTTTATGTTTACGTTATCAGCTACAGATTACCAGGGTATACATAACTCCATAACCACCATAAGGTACCTTCATCTAGAACGTCACAAATGTATTTGTTAGTTAAGTTATAAATAAATATAAAAAATATTGTTAGTACATTAGAGGAAAAGGGTATGTGTTGAAGCAAAGCTCATGCTAGGCATCGTCCGAGGCGTTAATATGGTGTTGAGAGTCTGTATATGATTCCGGACGTGACTCCAACTTGCGAGGACGAACGAAGTTTAGGGCTCTATGACGTCATACTGCTATAACAGGCTTTATTAGGGTTCCGTACCCGAAGGGTGCCAAACGGGACCCTATTACTGAGACTTCGCTGTCCGTCTTTCCGTCCGTCCGTCCGTCTGTCACCAGGCTGTATCTCATGAACCGTGGTAGCTAGACAGTTGAAATTATCACAGATGATGTATTTCTGTTGCCGCTATAACAAAAAATACTAAAAATCAAAAGAAATTTAATATTAAGGGGGGCTCTCATACAATAAACGTGATTTTTTTGCTCATTTTTGCTCGATATTGATAATGGTAGCAGGTAGACGCTTAAAATGTTCACAATATATTGAGTATATTATTTACTTAAAAAATAAATAATTAAATTAAAATTAAATTAATATTTAGGGGGGGCTCCCATACATTTTTTTTGCGGTTTTTTATAGATAATGGCACGGAACCCTTCGTGCGCGAGTCCGACTCGCACTTGGCCGGTTTTATAATGTTAACTGTTGGATGGCCAATCGATGCTGTCGGCATTTCCCACTTTCGGCCTGTTCAAGTTTGTTTTTAAGGTTCCGATACTTAAAAGGAAAAAAAGGAACCCTTATAGGATTACTTTGTTGTCCGTCCGTCTGTCTGTCAGTCTGTCCGTGTGTCACGACTTTTTAAACCAAGAACGCGTGAACGTATCAAGCTGAAATTTATATCAAATTGTTAAGGTCTGTGGTCGCATATAGCTGTGAAAAAATCCACCTTCTAGGTTAACGCCATCAAACGCTACGACCGTTTATGCTGTAAAATTGTTGGATTTTCATAGTTGTCGCAATGGACCTAAAACCTATAGGTACTTCCCGTAGGCCTACAATCATGAAATTTGGCACAAAGCAAGGTCTTATAGCACAAGTAAACTGCAAATTTCTGAATTTCTATAAAAATATTCAATTTGGTTAACATGGATGACATCATACTTTAGTTTTTTATGTGGAAACCTAATTACACGTGTAACGCTCTCCAAGTGTGATCGAAACACTTAAAGCACGGGTCTCACTCGCACTTGACCGTTTATTTATTTTGGAATTTTTGAATGCCCCTTTTGCACATCTAGATCTGCAGAGCGCTAATTGAAGAATAATCTATGGGTAATGAATGAATGAGAAATTCGTTTATTTTAAACTTGAGAACCCATAGTTATAATATTACAAATTATAGGTACCATAACAATAATAACAAGAATACATACAGACATTTGTACATAACGCTGTACGCACGCATGACAGCACGGATCAGCCACACCCCGGCCCGGTAATAAAAGAGACACAGTTATGACGGGAACGACTAAATCAGTACTTACTATAAGTACTCAATAAATTGGTAATTAGAATAAGGTTAGTTCAATTTGGTAAAAAATAATGCTTTAGATTACTTTAGATTGTACATACGTTGACCAATATTGTAGAAAACACAAAATAAGTTTACGAAGATGCCGTGCGTCTGTTTATTTTACACGTGCAGGTACCTCGCAGAAAACTGACAAAGACTGCGATACTCCACAACTCTTACCAAAGTGCGAGTCGCAACACTGTATTGTGTGTTAGAGAATATCCGAGCGTCTAGAACAGTTTAGAATACAGTAGAATATTCCAGAACAGTCTGGAACAATCGTAGATATTGTACAACTTGAGCGCCGCGTCGACGTGTGAGATTGTAGAATTACCCACTGTAGGTACTGTGAATTTTCCTCTGAGGCAACTCTCCAAGTCGAGCGTTTGGCGAATGAAGAATTATCCGATTATAGCTGGACTTATATCACAAGTCGAGTCGATTTAGCTGTCGGATTTGGTTGAAATGAAAGCTAAACTAACAATCAACGTCATGCTATATCTCTTTCTGCTGTCAGAGGCACTTACCCCCAGTTTCTGAGACGCTGATCACAGGTCACGATTAACTAATCGGTGGTTCATTAAAAATGGCGGCACACGATTGGTTTATAGCGCCACGTGATTTGCTGAAATTAGTTACCTAATCGCTCTGTTAGCTAATCGTAACCTTTGATCAGCGTCTCAGAAACTGGGGGTTATTTATGGCTGTGTAAATTATTGAACGGGTATCTAAATGATACTAAACGGATGAATCAGAGATACAATATCTAAAATATATAATGATTTTACAACCACATCTATGACATCACCGGAGCCTTAGCAGTGCACAATTTAGTGAATAGATTTGTTTGTATTTCTCAGTAAATGAAGGAAGTCAGGACCCGCTACGGCGGCACTATGATTTTCGCTCAGCATTAATGTTGCTAGATATAAGAGATTACTGTAGAAACGTACGGTAGCTGTTAGTAATGTAAGTCAATCGGACTTGCAGTTTTAATCGGTGATTTTACCGGCTAATTAAATATTGTGAATGTTCAGCAACTTTACTTACGTTTAACTAGGCCAACATCTTCTCCAAAGTTCAGTTAAAGATGGCTCGCAATTGCTTTTAAGGGTTCCGTTAGAGAAACAAGAAACCCTTATAGTTACATCAAGTCTGTCTGTCTGTCTGTCTGTTTGTCTGTCTGTCTATCCGTATGTCATAGCAACTTTCTTCCAAAACTATTAGGACTACACAGTTGAAACATAGTATTTAGATGTATTCTGTGAACTGCTTTGCGATTTTTATACAAAAAATTAAAAAATAAAATAATAAGGGGGGCTCCCCATACATGGAACTGACACCAAAAATATTTTTTACATCAAACCTATATGTGTAGGGTGTCTATAGATAGGTCTTTGAAAATGACGATTCTCCTCAAAGTCAATCGTTAAAGAGACAGACCCCTCCAAAGTGGAAAAAATTGTGTCCCCCCCCCCCCCCCCTCTGACTTTTAAAGTTAGAGAGTGATAAATCTAAAAAATATATATGCTATGTATTTCAATACAAACTTTCAACGAAAATTTGTTTGAACAAAATATAATAAGCAGTTTTTAAGATATAAAACATTTATTAAAAACAGCAAAGCTAACTTTGTCATTCATACAAACACTATGAAAAACAAAGTTGCAACACAAAAATCCAACTTGCTTCTACGGAACCCTTCATGGGCGAGTCCGACTCGCACTTGACCACTTTTTTTAACAAACATAACGATTTGTATAAAACACTTGTGCAGAAAACATTAACAGTGCACAAGGACGAAAATTACTTGGATTTCTCGAAAAAAAAATATAGAATATCTGGCGACACATCTTCTGAAATACCTACTGTAGTCTGAAGCTTTCGTAAAGGAATTTCACTCTGTGCTCACACAAACAGCGATGTGTGTCGGAAGAGCTTTGTCGTAAAGATTCCTCGTATGTTTTATGAACAGTTTACAAAGTTCGTAGACGGTGCAGCTACGCCGTAACGCGGCGCTACGCCTCGAAGCTATAGTAGTAGGAAATGAAAGCGAAAATTATACGAAGATGTATTTGATGGATCTACTGTATACAAAGTACGAATTGTTGGTCTTATTGTCTTTTTGTTCAATTCAGTAATGACATTAATGGGCTACATTTACTTAACTTTTTACTCACTAAAGGAACCGCCAAAAACAGGACGTCGCATGCCGCACTAAATATACGAATTGTGCGAGCTTTTTACTGAAAAGCTTTTTAACTTACCGCGAAAAGCATTCGTGTGTTAGCACAATTTAGTTGGTTCATTTTGTATAAAAATTACGCTTCACACAAATTCTAGCACAAAAGTTCTGTAACTTACAAAAGGCGGCGTCACACCTATTACCATTTCGGAAACATTATTTTCAAGTGATATCGTAGTCATTAATCTGCCCCACCATAAAAATGATTGCGATTGAGTTTATTAGCAATTTCAATTTTAATCAGCAAGTAAGCAAGTCTGGTAGTTCGACAACGATATAAAACTACCAACTAAAGGTATGTTTTGCCGTTAAGCTTATTACCCTTTTACTTTACATGCACGATGTCTCCGTTCATACACCTCTAAGGTATAATCTCCATTCAGCACGCGTAACAAACTAGTTACCAGTCACAACAACGCTCATTTCGAATTCAAGTCACCGACAAAGACAAGTGCAGCATAAAAACTGTGAATAACCGCCACCGGCTTAAAATTATCTCGAGCTGCACCCAATGAAATTATAAAGTTACATCCATGTCAAGAGGCCGCAGCCAGTCCGCTGGCAAGTTACTAAACTAATATTCCACTTCAGTCATAAACTAATTCCTGAGAAACTCCCGGTTATCTAGAAGCTGTCGGCGAGAAACAAAACTAATGGCGTCGGGAACACGAGACCTTAAGAACTGTGGTGGGGGATTGTGTAGAGGCGGCAGCGAGAATGGATGGTTAGTTGTGATGAAATATCCGTAACTGGTTCGCCGACACATCGTATTTAACAATAGTTCGCCATTGTTCGGCCGTTCGAGCGGTGTGCTTCTGCGAGTGAAGGGGTAATGATACGATTCTAAGGTCAATTAATAATCGAGTTATCAAAATGATTGTGTACCTAAGAACATCATGATCATGCATACTAAATAATAATAAATAATAATAATAAAAATGTTTATTTTTCCAAATGAACCTAATTTGAATAATATTTTGTGGTTGCTACATAATGATGAGATAGGTATACAAAAAATATACGGCCACACCCTCAGCTAGGTTAAACCTGTATTATAGGGAGTGGTTGCATCCGCCTGGGGGTTTGTACAATCATGCCCTTGAAGTTTATTACTGTTGTTGCAAGATAAAAGAATAAATAAAACAAAATATTAGAATATAATTAATCAAAGATAAAGTAAGTAAAAAAATATTAAAATTTTATTGGTAGGTAGGGATTGTGTATAGTTTGTGTACCTGCAAGTTGCCAATGTAAAAAATAAAAATTCTGAAATAAAATGTCTAAGTAGGTAAGTTAAAAGAATAATAAATCAGTTCATAGATCCACGATTGCTAGTTAAGTCAATGGTTGTAGGAGAGCCTCTGTGAATTCGTAAGACAAGTTATGAAGATATTTTGTCAAGCCCCACATCGCTCCACTGCAGCCTACGAGCACGGGTTCACAATCCGCGCTACACGGCTGTGGAATGAGCTTCCCTGCACCATCAGGGACAGTCCGTCACAAATATCTTTAAAAACCGACTAAAGAAGCACCATCTTTCACTGTCAATTTAGATATATACTGGTATGTATTAGTGTATTCATACGATATTTATTGTTAAGCTGTATTTATGTAACTGTGTATGTAGTCTATTCCTTAGCAATAGGTTCTTATATGTACCTATGTGTAATAATAATATGTATTATACTAGAATAGTCTTATTGTACGCGCAATTCTTCCCCTTACCTATCATCTCCGTCTCCTACCCAACATGGCTTGCTGGAAGAAATCTCTTATTAGAGATAAGCTCGCCTTTGTACATATTTTTTCTATGTAAAGCTATTTTTACTGTCATGTGAGTACAATAAAGAAATTACAAATTACAAAGTTACAAGTATGTTCACATTCAATAAACATCCAACCCGTGTTTTACCTCAAAGCCCCGGAGCTCGTATACAGGACCTCTCGATAGTAACGCAGATCCCTGACCGCTGCACCAAAGAGGTCAACAATATTGTTTGTAAGATTACAGAATTTATCAAACCGCTAACAGCTCCTAACTTCCATCTGTAATGTAATTTATTGTTGTACGCGGCAACGGGCTCATCGCAATTAGCTGCCTTAACGAACGCTTGAAATAAATATCATTTCGTGATTAATGCCGCTGGCTTGATAAATATGTTTATATCATTCATCAGGCTGCGCGTTTTTGCACAGCCAAAATCGGACGCCAAACGAAATGGTACCTAGTCATTGTAAATGAAAGTATTGTTAACGTGTACCGAAAACACACTACCAATTTTGAATCGGATTTGAGCGGATGGTTTTCCTGTGCATGCATGGCTGATAAAGGCGTAGTGAAACACTACTCATTAGGAAATCGAAGCTGAATTTTGAGCAACTTTTAATGGTACGAGTACTTTGGCACATATAAGTTTGCTCAATGCGCAAGCTATTTTTATACAAAACCTAACGACCAAACCAAACAATTAATCGGTTAAGAAACGGTCGAGATGTTTACACTTGTGCGTGTGTCTGGACACTTCCCATCAACAGTTGTGCCGTAACATAGGTATAACACCTACCTATGATAACACACAGCGCGCTGCAGCGGAACGGAAACGAAAAAGTTTTACTGTGTCTCGTGTCTCTCAGAAAACCAATCTTGAGGAATATCAGACAAACAACTTTTACGGTCACATTGCACTGCCAACTTTTGGTCGAAGCATTGCACTTCAAAGCAGGAAGACGAATGCAAGTCGCACCAAAATGATGCCGTTTTATCGTTCAAAGTGCGGAACCCTAAAAGTTCGCGGCAGCTACTTATGCTATCAAAAGCTCGTTTTCATATCAGGAACTAGGTGAGACTGCCACGGTGTATGTTCTTATCTCTGTCTGGGCTTAAGCCAAAGACGGGGAGCTAGGTACATATCTACTTACGAGTAAGTACATAGATGCACTGTAATAAGATACTAGATCGTGTCCCACCGTGTCCACTAAATTGAAACTGTAGCTTTGAGCTTAGTGGCGGTATCTTTTAGAGTTTTTATTTTTCTCTCGAGGAAAGAAAACGAGTCTGCCCACGTTACTTGCTAGCTAGAAGGTTAGGCGTAAGGACATTTTGTAAAGAACTAATTTAAATCTGCTATCCACAATAAACTTTCTGATTCTGATTGATTATCTACGACAAATAGATGGTATAATCTAAGATGTACAAATTGGTCCTTCAAATTAATTATGTGCCTATCCTTCTTACCCTATTGGGATATTAATCTTATCGCATAATGGAGTAGGTACTTAGGCGTCGTTCACACGGCATAGTCCTGCACGTTTTTTTGCAGTATACGTCTTAACGGATAAACAGTGGCCTAGGTTCACACGACGTATACTGCAAAAAAACGTGCAGTACAATGCCGTGTGAACCACGCCAAACTGTGCACGCAGTCTGCCAACCCGTTTGGGAAAATGTGTGACGTTTTTATATCTAGCTCATGTTTGCAATACAAAATATAATAGTTATTATTTACACTGTCATCCACATTACTCATGCTTTAAGCCCATATTTGCAATACAAAATATATGTAATGTACAGTTATTATTTATACTGATTTCATCTACATTACTCGTTACAAATTCATCAAGATTCATCTTAAATTCTATAGGTACCCGTCTAACTATAAAGCGCTATATGGGTAAAATCATATTCCCGATATTCTATATAAAAGTGCATATTGAAGTTTACTTTTAAACCAAACTCAACTATCGATTTTGCACAAGAAAACGTGGTATATAAGATCCGAAAAGGGCTCGATCTTCACCCATCTGTTACTGCGATGAAAATTATTTTTATTAGTACCTACTTAAGTCAAAAAATACATCGCGAGTGGGTTGTCTAAAAAATTCCTGGCAAGGCTATGATTAATTAAAAAATTAAAAATAAAAGAACTTTTATTTCGAGAACGCATGATATTAGCTGAAATTTATACCAATTACTCAAGTCTATGGTCCCTGTGTGCGTAAGCTGAGAAAAAAATAACTTTCTAGGTCAACGTAACCGACTACGTTTATGCAGTTATTTTGTTTACATGGATGACATCATACTTGTATTTTTTATGTAGTTACTTAATTGCACCAGTTACGAGGTAGCAATCTACAAGTGTGATCGGAACCCTTTGTGCGTAAGTCTTACTCGCACTTGGCCGGTTATTAATTAATGCCTTGCCAGGAATTTTAGGCAACCGACACGCGATGTATTTTCTAACATACAAGGTTTGATAAAAACAATTTTCATCGCAGTAACAGATGGGTGAAGGTCGAGCCCTCTTCGGATATTGGACTGATTACTATTGGCAACCTTCCAAGAGGCCGGGTTGAAGTTCGGAAGGTTTTTAAAATGCATTCCCATTAGGCCGCAAGAGGCTGGCTAGTCACGGAAATCGCTAGCGAGCCCTAACTCTACGAGATTCTGTGTGCCTGGTACTTTTCTCGAGGGGCTGGGTAATTGGATTGTGAATTGTGGTATGCCTCTGAACGTTCAGTTGGGTGGGAAATAGATTTTCAAAATAGGTACAGTCAGCACCAGAAATTATCAGCAGCGAAAGTACTAAACTTAAAATTAATGCCAACATCCTTTAATTGACGCCCGCCACTTTATTACACTTATGTGTCAGTTTAAAATAATTGAAGGGTTAGCAGACTAAAGTACATATAAGTCAAAAAAGTGAACTTTACAGAAGAAGGAAAAAATACTATGTGTGTGTTGTTTGATTGTATATTTTATGCATGTAATGTTTGTATAGTTTAGGCAAAATAATACTGTAATTACACATGCATAAAATATACAAACAACACACATAGTTTTTTATTCAGGTCAGGTATCACTTTTTTAACTTATGTACGTCTGTCGACCCTTCAATTTGGCTATGATGTGTAGTGTGGTAGTATATTACAATGCCCCCCGATTTCTATGATGATTAGCAACCGGTGAGTTAACTAAAGGTAGCATAAATGATGAGCAACCGGTGAGTTAACTAAAGGTAGCATAAATGATGAGCAACCGGTGAGTTAACTAAAGGTAGCATAAATGGCATAATTGGCAACAATTCTAGGTCTGTGATATAAGCCCAATATCCTGTTTTAAGTTGGGAGGATCCCAGTGGCGTATTAACCATACTCCCACCAGGGCTTTAGTCCCTGGGCGGCAGGCTTCGAGGGGCGGCTCTGCCGCTCCTTTTAGTCTGCTGTCCACCCTGATTAAAAAACTTTTTTCATCACATCTATTCAAAAAGATCTACTTTAGTCCCGGCAAACAGGGACTAAAGTAGGTCATTTAGTCCCTAGGGACTAAAAGTAACTTTTTAATTTTGTTGCCAGTACAAAGGAAAAAAAATGCTGTCACTAATCAGTTTCACTACCACTCAGGCTGACAGACCCAATTAAAAGAGAGATCGATTCTAAACGCCGCCAATAAAAAAATAAGTTTGTACTAAAATGCGTACTCGAAACAGATTAGATAATCCGATCGACCGAATCGATTGGTGACAATAGAGAAACAACCTTACAGAATTGATATCGAAACACGGACCAAATAATTTAAAAAGTTGTGGAAAATTTGTAAACAAAGCGCGCCAAATCTGAATGCTGTAATTATTTCAATTTTGTCCGGATATGAGTAATGAATATGAGTGAAAGTGAGTGTCTAACTCCAGATGATAACAACAAACGCGAATGACAAATACATGATCTGTTACCAATAAAACCACGAGGAATATAGGTATGTAAAAACTAGTGGTTATTTGAAAATGCTTTTTGAACCAATTTTCAAGATTTAGCCAATACTAAACAATCTTTAACTATGTGGAGGACATATTTGTAATTCGTAATTTCTTTATTGTACTAAGACAAGAATGACATACTTACAGAAAACTTATAATAGATAACAAGAGATTTCTTCCAACAAACCATTACACACAACATATCATGACAATTGTGTAAATAAATATAGGGTCTAACAGAAAGGGGTGTACAAGCCGAAAGAAGGTTGTTAGGGACATCATTTTGAACAACTTTCACAATTGGACCGACTTGATCAGAGCAACTTTATTTTTCACTGTACTGAGTTAAAAATAAAGTTGCTCTGATCAAGTCGATCCCATAGTGAAAGTTGTTCAGAATGATGTCCCTCTTTCCGCTTGTACACCCCTTTCTGTTACACCCTGTATAGGTACATGTGTGTTATTTTATTGATTACTTACTACTTTTCTCATAGAGGGTGATGAAAAGTAGAGTGTCCACCTCAGGAGTAAAAACTATTTTTGGCTCGAGTGATGTACTTTGAATCCCTCGCTCCCTCAGGATTCTACTTTTGAGTCCCTCGTTACACTCGGGACTCAACTCTAGAATCCCTCGGTCGCTCAGGAGTCAAAAAACACTCTCGCCCTAAAAATAGTTCTTTACTCCCTTGGTAAACAATCTACTATTTCTTACAAAAGGCGGCGGCGGCGGCGCCGGCCCACAAGGGCGTACGGTCGCCTGGACCTAAAAGTATACAAGCAGTATAAGCGGGATTCACTCGTTATTATGACCGCCCGTATACTTTAGACGCAGGCGACCGTACGTCCACTCTGATTATTTGTTTTTCTTATATACAAAGCCGCCCTCCCACAGAAGATAAGATTAAATTAATAAATAAAATATGGCCTATGAGTTCTTCTTTAGGTACTCAATTTGCTAGCCATTTCCGAGGCGTATAATGCTGAATGCGAAATTTTCGAAGCGGCTGACGCCGCCTTATGGGTGCTTATAAGGTACTCGTCACTCAACTTGCTAGTCTTGTGAAACTTCAGAGGCGGCTGACGCCACCCTTTGACACTTGTAACGTCAGGTACTCGTCACTAGACTTGCCGGCCATGTGAAATTTTTGAGGTGGCTGACGCCGGCCGCCCTATTGTAAGGTACTCGTCACTCGACTTGCTAGCCATGTGAAATTTCTGAGGCGGCTGACACCGCCCTGTGGTGAGTACTTGTAAGGTATATTACTCGTCACTCGACTTGCTAGCCATGTGAAATTTTCGTAGCGTCTAACGCAGCCCGCCCTATATTTATATTCTATTGATAACTAACAAAAACGAAATAATAAATAATTGAGGATACAAGAAACGTGATTTCTTTGTACTTTTTCTTGCACGAATGGTGCGAAAACACTTCGTGTGAGTTTCCGACCCGCACTTGACCGATTTATAAATACACTTGTATGAAGTGTGACCGACGCTCAATAGCCCGGGGCGCCGTATTTCAAAATACGTTACTGGACGGCACTGCATCTTTAACGTTGTTATGAAATTCCCTAGCATGAAGCCAGTTATGCCAGTTCCCGTCCAATGTGATTAGCGAAGTATACGTACAGTTTACAACACTAAACACGGTTGATGTTCTTTAGACGACGTAAACCATTTATCGTGATGGGAAGTGGGAAGGGACTCGCTCGAAGTATCAGTTTTACTCATACGCATTATTGGATCGATAAATTGGATTATTATGCGGTGTCACATGTATACTAATTGCATTGGATTATTGATTTAACCCATTTACCCTGAGTTTCACGAAACTATTTTGAAATTTAAGTTGTCACTTAACTAATTTAATCGCGAGAATCTCATAGGATAGTCATTTGTTTCAAATGCGGGTTAAACGTCTTGTTATAGGCCACCGGTGAATAGTTTAAAATTTTTTTTTTTTTTAAATTGGCGTTAACGGGAGTTCTAAACTTTTTTTTTACTATGAATTATATCGATATTGAGATAAGTTAAAGCATCTATTTCAAACACTAGTCCAATCTAGGTGCGTAGGTGGTAAAGGAATATAATATGTCCGGTGTGTCAACATTTTCCATAACAGGATCCCGCCACTCGTGTTCTTTTACTATTAAATAGCGAGCGATATGGTACGGAAAGTGTTAATAGGTATCTACTTTTTATTTAGCGTAATTGAGATTTACAAAATGCTGTATTGTCCTAATTTGTTATTCGTCATCGTCATTGTAAAACCATGTAAAAAATGACACCATGCGCTGTATCTCCGGTACGGTTAAATCGACTCCTACTCATTGGCTGCCCGTCCTGAGTCACATCGCCCCTCCACACCTCCGCAGAAGACAGGCACTGAACAGAGAAGCCGATAAGATACGAGCCCAGCCCAGTCTGCCTGCACACGACTACTTCTGTAGACCACCCCCGCACCGGCTCAAGTCTCGAAACCCACCTTACGCTTCAGCAAAAAACTCACTCCAGTTCGACCTCTCCGAGAGCTGGAAGTCACAGTGGAGCCAAGCTACTGTTGGAACGACCGTGAACGACCTCGACCCTACGTCCAAGTTAGCGGGTTTCGGCTTACCGCGCAACCAATGGTGCCGCCTGAAGACTCCGCACTGGGCACGGTCGGTGCAACTACTTCCGACACAAGTGGGGTTGGAGAGATAGTGCTATGTGTGAGTGTGGGGTAGAAATACAGACCATGGAGCACATCGTTCAGCGCTGCCCTTTGACATCATACAGTGGACCCCCCCGAGATCTTGACCTTCCTCCTGACGCAGCCAACTGGCTTAGTTCATTAAATATTCCCTTGTAGCCTATTCACTCGAGCCATACGATTAAATAAATTGTAAAACTGAGCTCAACAATATTATTAGTTATTATTAGTATCTGTGGCTCAACTAACTGTGAACTTCTGTGCCCGAGGTTGATACGAATGAAAGAACTTTGCTTGTCCTTGCAAAACAATTTAATTTCCTTTACAATATTCTATTATTTCTAACAACAATTTGAAGAATTCTTATCAAGAGCTTAAACTAAAATAGTATATATTCACTTTCTAAGTATAAGAAAGCTGTATTTTAATTTAACAGAAGGGTAAATTGCGGGTACAATTTTATTTCATTGATCGAAAAGCACAGTTATTTTATGACTCGCTCGGAAGTTACATAATCGAAATTTTAGGAGTAGCATTTACAAATATGTATAATTTGCAAACCACGTATAAATCAGTTATCAAAAGCTGGCGCGTTCAACATATTAACACGTTGCACTTGTGTAGTATCTGTGAATAAGCGCGCGGCGTGACGTTGCACTGACTATATTGACACGTTGCACTTGTGTAGTATCTGTGAATAAGCGCGCGGGCGGCGTGACGTTGCACTGACTATATTGACACGTTGCACTTGTGTAGTATCTGTGAATATGTGTCTATCTCTTTCGCGCGCGGTCATTCTTATGAGCAGGAACGAGACAGTCATTGTTTTGCTTTTGCTTCTGCATATTAATATAGTGATCTTTTTAACACCCTTTTACATATCGTAGTGCAATAAATCTAGGAATGGAATTTTTTAAACAACTGTTAGTGAAATGTTATTGGTGTGAGTTTCTGTGAACGTGCTAGGTTATAATAACTAACCTATATGTACCATTATTATGTATATTTATACAATAGATAGGGAACAGTATGTGTTCAACGTAAGGTATCACATTGGCAAAGCGATATCGTACCCAATGGTAGTTCCATTGTACGAAACTACCATCTCAATTTGGCCAGCGGACAAAATGAGTTGACAGTTCGTGTCTTAGAAGTAAATCACATTTTATATTTTTAGCTAGCTTTTGATAATTTGAAACTTGTGTCTAACTATGTGAAGTATGTAAGGACTTGGCAGTATTTTAATAGTTTTAAGCTCCATTGCTTATTCAGATTGTTTTGTTTTCAAGTCAGGTTTTCCATTTGTTATGAGAGAATCATAATTATATGATCTATTTCCTTGGGAAAACGGAAGGTTCGGATGCCGGCTTTCCACCAAAAAAAGGGTGATGAGCGGGACAGGGGCCAGCGAGCTGAGCGGACCAGGCTGCATACAAAAAAACTCTTTCTCAGTAGAAGGTTTCCACTGAAAAAAGAATTATTTTGTATGCAGCCCGGGCCGCTCAGCTCACTGGCTCCGCTTCCGCACATTATGGGCCTATTAGACTACTCTGTCGGCAGGGCCCTGTCTGACTCACTGTCTCTTTCTAGTCGTGCCATCATGAGTGAGACGTCTATACAAATCGTGCCCTGCCGACAGCGTAACGTAATAAGCTCTTTACCCTTTTGGATGGCAAAAACATTTCACTTTATATTTTTTAAAGACATTTTTTTAGTACAAGTACGTACTAAACCCTGATTTATAAGCAACTAGACCAACATAAGCAGTTGGTGGGTTGCCGCTTTATTGTAGAAAAAAATAGTGTTGTAGTCACAGTTGGCCATTCATTCGTTACGATTATTCGAATAATACTCATTCCTATATTATTTATTTTCGAGGTATCTTACTGTTGAAAAGTAACTCTTTTGATACGAGACGTTGCGTTGTTTCAATAATACCTATGTATTTAAAGTTGTTGAAAAGACATTCTATGAAGATTTTTATACTCAATCTATTTTTGGTTACATACATACTCATTTTAAATAGGTATCTTTAATGAATCGAAATACGTCTCCGATTTTGCTGAATCATTTTTACAACACAAATCCCCTTATTGTTGAACTTTTACTCCGGGACTAAAGTTACCCCGGGAGTAACTACGGCTAGAGAGCTGTCTCTCCAGTAGTTACTACCGGGATTTCCCGGAGTAAAAATTTTTATAAGGGGGTAGGCGTAAGAGCGTGTAATACTAAAAAGAAAAAGGACGAATCCAACTGTCATGTTAGTCTAATTGTTTAAAAATCAGGGTAGGTAAATATTAATAATTTAGAAGTTGTCACATGTAGAGAAGAACGGAAGCAAGTGAAATGAGAAGGAACAGATACAACATACATATGCTCAAGTCTCTTCCCCACTATTCAGAGGTAGGCAGAGAGGTAGAGGGACCTCCACTTGCTACAATCTTCGCATTAAACATACAAATGAAATAATTCCAGCCACATAATACATACCTAATAATTGAAATGTTTATTTATACTTACAGATTTTTACACAGGTTTACATTGCATCAGTAAATCAGTAAAATTTCTAGCTATGCGTAATGCATAATAAAAAACGCATAAATGACATTATTGAGGGTCAATCTTTTTGTTAGCAATGAAATAATTCCATTATTTTCAAATAATTGATGCCAACTACAATATTGCATTGGCTTACTTAAGATACGATGACTGAGGTGAATATTTATTTTCAGAGCTTTATTTTTTCAGCCGTTTGTCGTATTATAGAGATACGTATTCCCGAATTTGTTGTAGGGTTTCGTTGTCAGCCGTTTGTATCAGGCGGTCGTACGTCTCCGCTCCTAGTTGACTCTTTAGTGTGTCCAGCTGAAACAATCAGAAACAATTTGTGTTGGTGTTGCAAGTAATTACAATAAGTGCCTTTTCATACAAACCGGTACCGCGGTTGCCAGGTAGCTGATGCCGAACGCGTAATACATTCATACGATTGCCCTGCAAATTACGCCAGCACGCAGAAAGTGAACGTACATAGCCATATACTTCGCCGCCATACCGGCGTAAGTTGCCGGGCAATCGTTTGAATATAACAACCGGTTAGCCGGCACCGGCTACCCG